>FIZR01014477.1:0-48337 GCA_900060175.1 Ferrisia virgata | reverse complement strand
TCGTCTCTTGCCTTAGGGGGGGGGGGGGTATCAACGAAATTCGCTTTGAAATCCACTATTGTTCGTGTCAGTATTTTCATGCTCTCCTTACGAAGACTAAAATCATTTTCTCAGCTCGGTACCGACCAAAATCACTCAAATTTGGTAAACTGGCTTGGATTGGCGGTAGATTAGATATATATGAGTGGGAACGACCTCGGATCAAAATTCGGTCCTGTCCAAATATGCGGGGGGGGGGGGTGCTGAGAGGAAAAATTCTTAAAAATTGATCGTTTTCAAGCAAATTAACGTGAAGTTAAAAGTTGTTCAACATGTTCAAAAATTAGCCTGCTGCTTCAATTATGAGGGAAGATATGAGAGTTTTTCCTTTTTTTTTTGACCTTGAAGAATGATCATTCGTTATATACCTCCCTTCCCGATCGAGTTATAGTTAAAAATTGATGTATAGATGTATTAGAGGTTGCAGTTCTACCTCTTGGATAGTTTCGACTTCTGAGCCTTATGCCAACCCCCTTCCCTCTCCCTCGTCCTCCTTCCATATTTCTCACAATTGTTTTTGAGCAATATTCGTTATTTTTTGAATTTGTTCTTCCCATATCTCGCCTCCATATAGAGTTAGGGTTTTGAAATTTGGTATGTAGATTCAGGAAATCCGAAATGTGCTTTTCGAAGTTTTAACCAAACATTCTACATATTTCTGATATTTGGCAAAAAATCAGGTACAAAAATGCACACATTTCGATGATTTTTTTTCCTCATTTTTGTCGTCGAGTTTTCGAAACCCGAATTTGACTGATTGCCGAAGGCGAGGACTAGAGGAGTATTGGTGAAATGCATTTTGAACCCTATTCATGGTCATGCGAGATATTTTCTTCCTGTGAAGACTTATCCGGCTAAGCTCAATACCGACCAAGATAACTCAAATTTGACAAACAGGTTTACATTGAAGGTAAATTATGTATATTTATATGAGTGAGCATGACCTTGGGTCAAAATACAGTCATGTTCAAATTTGGGGGAGGGGGAAATCGGCATTAAATCAAAAGTTTCTCAACTGATCCAAAAATCAGCCTCCTGCGTCAATTAAAAGGGGAGATGTTAGACTTTACCTGCTTTTTGAGCTGGAGAAAATCTCGTCCTTGACACATGTCCCCTCCTAATTAAGTTGCGGGGTGAAGATTTGGTATATAGGTGTAGTAAAAGTCCTAGGTGTTCTGGCAAGGGAGGTTTGATGTTTCGACCCAATAGCTAACTCCCCCCCCCCTCCTGTAACGCCAAAAAAGAGGTTTTTTGAGCGAAGTTTTTAATTTTTTGAATATGTCCTCCTCATATCTTCCTCCTCACCCCTCTAGTCACCTCCGCCAATTGTGCTGGGGGGGGGGTTGAAATTCGGCCATTTTTGTGGTTAAATTTTCAAGTTCCTAAAATTTATTAACAAATGGTCTAAAAAAATTTGCATGCATTCAATTTATACCCGGCTGAGTAAAAATGATTATGTGTAGCTGTTGCGATTCGTGTTAACTACGAAAGATCACGTACAATAAATTAAATTCAACGCGATCCAAGTTCATCCGTCAAATGGTGAAATGAGCGTTTGTTGGTTGTTCGATTCAATTGATACGCGTATCGATATGTGTACCTAGATAGCGAATAACGAACAGCTGTTTGAACGGGTTTAAGACCACTGACAGGGGTTAGGGGCAGATCGACACATGTGTTCTGTTCGGTTATCTCTGCGATGCGACGAAGAGTTTCTAGATCGTCGTACGTGTACGCGTTACACGTATAAAATAATTAATGGAACATTGACGAATTGGTACGTTTTACGTACGGTAAGTAGATTTTTCTGGCTGGTTTGGGCCGTCAAGTGTTGGCAGAGGTGTTATGTTCAAGTATCTCTTTGCTTGCAATATGTTTATGGGTCGATGGGACATATTTTTCAGCCTAATTTTCTGTGTCATGTTGTCAATGAAAACCATACTATTACGGATCATCGACCTATAGTGGATGGGGGAGGGGGGTGGAAATCAACAGAATCTGTTTTACGGTCCTGCAAGACCAATGAGATCATCTTTGCCCATGCCAGATACCTATTCCCCTTTTTTTTTTACTTTTATCCGCAAACAAACAAATCATTTACTCGACTCGATACCTACCAAAATCAGCCAAATTTAGACTGTGGGCTTAAATTATTGAAAAATTTGATATATGTGAGTGGGGGGTGACTTTTGGTTAAAATTCACTTGTACTCAAATTTGCAAGGAGGGGCCCTGAGGGGCTAAATTCACCAACATTGTTCGTTTTCAAGGTAATCGATTGAGAATCAAAAGTTGTGTAACATATTCAAAAACCAGCCTCTTACGTCAATCATGGGGAGGGAGATGTAATAGGGTTTCCCCTTTTTGACCTTGAAAAAGGTCGATTTTGTCGTAAAGTTGATGGCATGAAATTTTGCATATACGTTTAGTGTGGGTCCTGAACGTGCTTTTTGGTGATTTCGACTGTTCAGCCCCAATGCAACCCCTCAAAGTCTGAGAAATGTAGCTTTTTTTGGTATGCTTTGCTTATTTTTGAATTTGTCTTACGCTTATCACCCCTTCGAAATTGGGCTAGGTGGTTGAAATTTGGCATTTGTGTGTGTATTTTGGGAGGTTTCAACTTTTCAGCCCCATTGCATCCCCTCGCGGTCCCAAAATGTGTTTTTTTGGGAGCTTTTTTTTTATTTTTAGTCTGATTTTCTATGTCATATTGTCAATGAAAACCAGACTATTGCAGTCTATCGATCAACGGCGATTGAGGGGAGGAGTACCAACATATCCGTATTGAGGTCTTAGAAGACCATTAAGACAATTTTTAGTCATGTTAGATATTTATTTTTATTTTTATTCATTTTTTCCCCCAACATTAAAATCATTTACTCCGCTCGATACCAACTAAAATCGCTCCTATTCGGTCAATGGGGTCAATTTGGTGATGGATTAGGTATATATGAGTGGGGATGAACTTAGGTCAAAATTCAGCAATGCCCCAATTTGGGAGAGGGGGTGCTGAGGGGTCAAAAATGCAAAAATTACCTTTCTTGAACAAATTGACAGAGAATCGAAAGTTATATAACATATCCAAAAATCAACCTCTTGAGTTAATTAGGAGAGGAGATATGAGGGTTTTCCCCCTTTTTGACCCTAAAAAGGGCTTTTCCTCTCCTATCCCCTCACCACATTGAGCTAGGAAGGTGAAATTTTGTATGTATGTTTAGTTCAGGCCCTACATGTACTTTTTGGAAGTTTCGACTATCCAGCCCCAATGCACCTCCTCACAGCCCTAAAAAGTGGGTTTTTAGTCGTTTTTTTTTGAGTTTGTTCCTCGCATAACTCCCCTCCAAATTGAGTTAGAAAGTTGAAGTTAAGTAAGTACATCTAGTTCAGGCTGCAGATATACCTTTTGGGGGTTTCGACTTTTCAGCCCCATTGCACCCCTTCACAATCCTAAAAAGTGGGGTTTTAGTCGTTTTTTCTTCTTTTTTGAGTTTTTTACTGGTATAACTCCCTCCCAAATTGAGCTAGAAAGTTGAAATTAGCTATATACCATCTGTAGGGGCCTTTGATGTCCCTTTTGGCGGTGTCGACTGTTTAGCCTCCTGAATGCTTCTTACTAGCGATGCTTTTTTTCAATTCTCATGATTGTAATATGTCACGAAAATCAGGCTGTTGCGATGCTTTTTTCTCATTTCCCTACAAAATTGAGCTGGGACGTTGAAATTTGGCAGGTTGATATGCTTTTTTTGGAGATTTTGGCTATTCCCTCCTAAATTCGTGTTTTCAATCCATGTCAAAAACGACCCAAATTTGAATTTTAGTATTTTTTATTCCGCTCAAAAAAATTTTGGTAATTCTTCGCGTTGGTGTTGTAAAAGAATCGTCATAATTTTGGCCTAAATTCTGTAGAGAATTTGTTAGGTGGGAGGATTCTTGCGATTTTCGTAAAATTGAGATTTTTGGGTACCTTTGAGATATGCTTGTTCTTATCAACGTTTCAATAGCATTGGTATGCGGAAGAGTTTCAGAAGATAATCAACACCGCCTGTTCATAATTTTCCTTCAAAATTTCTTGAAAACTCTTATTCCTGCCGGAATCGCGCCGCATAAACAACTCAATTCTGTTTTTCGAATTAAGGAAAAATTCACCTTATTTTTTTCCCCACCTACTCTATATTTCACCCCTGTTGCTTCGCGTTTGTCCTTCTTAATTTCATCACGTCACGTAATTTTCAGCCTCCGATAAAAATTTTATTCGCTTTCAGAACGTATCCTACGACGACACTGTAGTGTAATTTACGTTGCCGTTGCGATGGGAAAGGTGTAAGTTAGACGCGATATTTTAATGCTTACGTCGCGTAGCTTAGGTTAGCTAGGTACGTCTGCTTACTACTACAGCTACGTAGTGTATTTTTCGTCAACAGGCACGATATGCGACGGAGCCCTCTCTTGGGGATATCGCTCACTATATAAATTCTTCATTTCAAAAAACTCTTTGCGAAAGACGTCGTCAAATTTCTCAAAAAAAAAAAAAAAACAGACTCGAATTTCTTCTTGTTTTTTTTTCAAATAGATTTTATTTTATTTTACAGAAACACTATATTCTGTGAATCTAATCTACTTATCCATCTGCATGATATGTAAACTATATCGTGCATGTAGATAGTACACAGAGTACACTTATGTGTATGCTGTAGTATTCATGGTATATGTAAGAGCACATAAATCATATCAGTGTACGACGTGTTACGTGCAACGATACCTGTACATGTCATCTATACCTATATCCATATAGTAAAGGTATCTTTCTAATTTACAAGCAACAATTAACCCTGGATAATTCCACTTTTACGGTTCGCTATAATACTTATACCATTATGTATGGTACATACGTTTACGTTTACGTACACGGTTCATCGTAATAGGCCGGATAAAGCTCGTAATTATACGCAAATTCTCTCGCTCAAGAATGAATTAAGGTGTGAGCTTGCTTATTGCTCACATATAACGCGAGGATTTTCTTCTAATGTGTACCAATATAATTATACGCTACGTGTATGTAGTAGGTATATAAGTTTTGTCGCGTTGAATATTCATTAAGCACCTACTACAAGACGTTTACACATGGTATTAAAATCTAAACTGAAGATACACTGTACGCAAATGGCTCATGTCCATACTGGGCTGCATATACGATTCATTCATTAATCGGTACAAACGAGAAACGAGTGTAAAATTCTACAAAAGTCATTTTTTTTCATGTTTTTGAAAAAAAAATTGAACCTGATTTTCATAAATTGAAATGTTTTTTCTTGGACAGTGCTGAGGGTACAGTATTGGAGTGAATAGGTGAAACCTCCAAAGAGCACAACTCTAAGACTTATAGCAAATCTGTATACCTAATTTCAACCTCCTACATCAAGATGGAAGGAAGTTATGAGAAGAACAAACTGAAAAAATGAGAAAACCCTACCAAAAAATCACATTTTTTGGGCTGTGAGTGATGAAATGAGGCTGAAAAGTTGAAACACCCAAAAAGCACGTCTGAGACCTATACTACATCTATACCCCAAATTTCAACTTCCTAGCTCAATTTGGAGGGAAGATAGGGCAGGAATAGCCCTCTGTCATGGTTGAAAATGGTAAAACCTTTCATATATCTCCCCCCCCCCTTAATTGACCTAGGGGCCTGGTTTTTTAATATGATACACAATTTTAACATTGAAAGATGTTTAATAGCACATTCTGGAAAAATTGTCAACACGTCATCATTAAATAACATTAGTGGACCATAAACAGTGTAACGTCATCATTGAATTGAAATCAGTGGACAAATTTTTATGACCTGGAATGACATCAGTGGACTTCTTTTATAAAGGATTGATTTTATGATTTTAAGTTGAATTGTTGAGGAAAATTAAAGATGTGTTAGTCAACATGGTGAAGTCATCGTTGGACTGACATCAGTGAACAGATTTTTATGGTGTGAAATGACATCAGCGGACTTATTTGATGAAGGATTGCTTTATTGATTTTAAGTTGAAATATTGGGAAAAATTCGAGATGTGATATCAATGTATTTATTTTATGAAGGATTGATTTTATGATTTTAAGTTGAAATGTGCAAGAAAATTAAAGATGTTATTAGTGGACCCTCAACAGTGTGACGTCATCAGTGGACAAACTTTTATGGCCTGGAATGACATCAAAGGACTTATTTTATGATTTTAAGTTGAATTGTTGAGGAAAATTAAAGATGTGAATGGATTGTCAATCATGTGATGTCATCATTGGACTGACATCAGTGAACTTATTTTATGATTTTAAACTGAAATGTTGAGGAAAATTAAAGATGTTATTAGTGGACTGCCAGCAGTGCGAAGTAATCATTGGTCTGACTTCAGTAGACTGATTTTTATGGTCTGGAATGACATCAATGGACTTATGTTATGATTTTAAGTTGATATGTTGGAGAAAACTAAAGATGCGATTAGTGAACCATCAACAGTGTGACGTCATTATTGGACTGACATCAGTAGACAGATTTTCATGACCTGGAATGTTATCAGTGGATTTATTTTATGAAGGATTGATGTTACAATTTTGAGTTGAAAATGTTGAAATAATTTTTAGTTTCGAGAGAAAAAATAAAAATAAATAAACATCTGGCATCGCCAAAACCGGTTTTAATGGTTTTCTAGGACCGCAAAACGGGTTTTGTTGATATACCTCCCTTTATCGAGAAAAGTTATCGAATGTAGTAGATAGATTCGCAAGAAAACATTTCAAACCAGTATATCGCTGTCCCTCATTTCGAAGGTCAGGCAAATATACATACATAGACGAGGTATGTGTTGCATAGTTTCTGACTGAAGGCAGTTATCATTATGGTAGAGCACACTGTATAAGCGAAGTTGCGTACTACCCGGCCCACGATTTAAATTCGCTATAAGGACTTATAACTTAAATGAACGCTGCCCCTTCACTAATCAAGATAGGCAAAACAAGCACTTAATAAAAGTACATATGAAAATTTTGTTTCTACAAAATTCGTTGCTCCAAGTTGATGATTTGATCGAAATTTTGAAATCGTTTATCTATTCAACTTTTAGACGTCATTAAGTGCCACAATAAGTGGGGAGGGAGGGTGGGAAAGTACAAAGGTCCGGTTTAGAAAAAAATTTTGAATATTTTCGTAGGCCCAACGAAAATTTTTTCATTTAGGTCTTAAACAAAGATCTTCAAAATTTGAATCGAAACAAATAAGATCAAAGCAATGCCAGTAAATGGTCACCCAAAAAAACCGGGGGAGGGGAGTTATAACTCCCTTGATATATAGCGAATATTGCAGAAATTACCTAAATAACTTTCGCTCATATGATACCTTTGGGTTGAAAATTGCCCAAAACGATACAAGGAGCATATTTTAGAGATGTCCAATGACTATTTGACCTAAGAGGGGGGATTATGTACGGGGGATCCTGTGCCCTCAGTTTCGCAGTATATCGTGTAAACATTTATCTACGTGTATTTAAAATAATTCCCCATTTATTTTGTTCCACTGCCCCCTTGATTCAAAAACCACCAATTGTCACCCTCTCTATTGGGTACATAGAATTATTTTTGAATTTGATTAATATCTGATGTATTTTGGGTAATTTTACTCGTTCAAATGATTGTATATTTTCCAATTTAACGTTTTGTTTTGCTTTTTTGTGTTTCAGGTGAGTGTTACGCTTTGGTTACTTATCATTACGAGTGTATCAGACCACTGTGACCTGGGTAAGTGATTTTTCATAAATTTTCAAAAACGGTTGAAGGATTTGCATGATATGAAAATCGGTAACGAAGTGAAATGAAGCTGATGAGTTTTAAATCTTCAAAAGGCATATCTAGGGCCCCTGTTAAATTTACATGGCCAACTTTAACCTCCTAGGTCTGTTTCGAGGGGAGGTATGTGTGTGGAGGTGACTTTATTCGGGGTCAATTAAAGGGAATATCCTCCATATCTTTCCTCCTAATTAATGTAGGAAGCTGATTTTAAAATATGTTGCGCAACTTTTGATTCTCTATCAATTGGCACAAAAAATAGCAATATTTTTTCTCCCTCCTGCATCTTTTCCCCCAAATTTGAGCATAGCTGAATTATGACCCAAGGTGATTCCCTCTCATTTATTTCAAATCAGTGAATAAAAATAAATAAGTATCTGACTTGGCTAAAAATGGTCTTATACCATCTAAAATGGACTTTATTGGCATCCACCCTTCCACCGCCTCATCCGTGGAGCATCGATAGTCCGTAATAGCTTGTTTTTTCATCGTCAATATGACCTAAAAAGTTTTTTTTTTTTTATATTTATAAAGAGAATCCTACAGCAGGGTAAAAAAAAACCCTCGCAATGTTCAAAAAAGAAAAGAATTATACTGAGCTTAGTCTAAGTACCTTGTACCTATTTGCTACTTAGCTGGGCTACCAGATGAACTAACATATCCGCAGTAATGTTCGCCAATCGGAAAACTTCGCCGACATATCTAAGTAAAAATACGTAGCTTTGTGTATAAAATATCTACGTATGCTGTACGAATATTACACGATAGTCGAAAGGTACAAAGAACATACATTCTTGCATAAGACGCGACCAGGAAATCCTACTTTGTGTTTTCACATTATGGCAGTATCGGCGGAAGGGTGGAAAAAAAGATGAAATATACAAGCTCTTAAATTACCATATATTTTGTTCGTTTTTCAACTATCAAATACGAGAGAGAAAGAAAAAAACCCACGTATGTACACAAACAAAAAAAAAATACGTATTCTGTTCGAACAATAGCTCGACCCTTCGTGTACCACCGCTGGCTAGAAGTATACACATTTCTACCAACACCAACATGAGAAGAATTATTTTACACAGACTTCATGTGGCCACTGGTCAGTAGTCGTCTGCTCTATTCACAAAGCTATAAGGGTAGAATACAGCAGGGTAAAGGTATTTCCATAATATCATAGTCCAAGATGCTTCATATGTGTATGCTTGCGTATATCTTTTAACTTAGGATATTTTTTAGCCGTTTCTTTTTTTTTTGTCTTTTTCGACTTTGTAAATTTTATTGTTTGAAAAAGAATCGGCCAACCGGGGCTGGCTGTGTTCAAAATTACAATGTGTAACCAAAAAGAAAAGAAAAGTTGTAAAAAAAAAGTAAAAGCTATGCATGCACAGAAATGAATGTCAAAGTGATGGAGAATTATAGGAGGTTAAGAAGTACATCGGGGCCATTGTGGTCGTGCTCGTAATCGTCATACGACTATTTGTGAAATTATAGAGAAATTTTTTCTTGTAAATTAATACGAGGCAGTAAAATTTCGCAGCGTAAAATAATAACGTACGACATAAAAAGATATGCATGTGTTGAGCAACAGAAGCGAACAAAGATAAAAAAAAAAAAAAGGACAAAATGGCTTTAATACGGAAATTTGAGAATTTATTAAAAAAAAAAAAAAAAGGAGAAGAAATGAAGAAAGAAAAAGCATATAACTTACAAGAAAAAAGATTCTATGTTGGTGATAATTTTGTCATTTCGGAGCCACCGAGTCTCGTAGCTGACTATTTTCCCTCCTTCTTTTTATTAAGATGTGCAAAACCGCGAAACACGAATGCCACATTTGGAAAATTTGATCGTATTGGTGGATGTGGATCGGAAAAACATAAAATTCTTCGATATGGGAAATTTTTGAAAATGTGGATTGTGGATGTAGCCTACCTGTTGAATTAAAATCTCTGTATTTAAGAAAATTCTCAGATATGAATAAGCGAAATTCCTTTGATATCAAATTTTCAAAAATTTTCACAAAACATCATTGGCTATCTCGGAAAAAAATTTTAGGGCCTAAAAATTTCCCCCAATTTCCTTGGTCAAAATATCGAGAAAAAAAATTGTATTCAAGGATATGCAAGGAAAAATCAGAATTTTAATCCAAATCTTCTCAAAGAGGATGGATTTATCATCATGAATTTCCAATAATTTCAACTTGGGGGGGGGGGGGGGGACAGTGAAAAACTTTGAATTACCGCAGCTATGACCGCGGGGAGGGAGGGACATATAATCATATAATTTTTTTTTAATCAAAGTATGTGTTCCAATGAATATGATTTTTAGAAATTTTTAGAATTTTTGTTTAGGATTTTGGTCGTTTTCAAAACCACTAAAAATGCTCAAATACGGGTACCTGCAAATAATTTTATTTTTTTCGAAAAAAACACGTTTTTTCGATATTTTGACTATGGAGGCCGAGGTGGGGTGAGAGAAATTTTTTTTGACCCGGAAATTTTTTTCAAAAATAGCGATGATATTTTGTGAAGATTTTAAAAATCTGAAATGAAGGGCGTTTCGCTTATTCTAATTCGAGGGTACTTTTTTAGCATTTGAGGTCAAAAAGTAGGGCTGTTATGGGATACCAACGTTATATCATTTTCGAAAAAAAACATGATTTTTCGTTTGTACTTGTCAAAAATAAATTCTCTCCCCTCTCCTCGCATCTCGACAAAGAAAATGATTTTTCGAAGCGCTAAATGTAACTGGATAGTTCATTTTTGAGATCGATAGCTTTCTAATGTTTTCACAGATTCGATGGAAGTTCGCTGATCGAGTATTTCTGATGTCGAAAATTACACTTTTCAAATTTACTTGAAAATGGTGCGCCTTAGAAAAAATTCAGATGGAAAAAAAGTGGTAAAGAATGAAATTTCCAGTCGATTATACGTCTTACATTTTTTTTCTAGAGTTTTACGTTTCGTAATGTGATTCAAATTTTCGTATTTTCAAGTTTAAAAAACTATTAAAACAGGCATCAAATCACGAAATTATTCTTTATTGGGGGGGGGGGGGTATCAAAAAATTATATTATGAATGATGCAGTTATTTTAATGCAATCAGAGTTTGGTTGCGATTATTGACTTATCCTATCCGGTGAGGAGAGGGGGGGGGTTGGCTATCTTCATATTTGCCCACATATATTAAGCTTTATTCCTGCTGAAAAACATTTTAAGAATGAAAAATTTGCTGCTGTAATGAAAAATAATCATTCGAGAGGACTTATTTTTGAAAATTTTCGAATTTTTCGAAAGCCCAACAAAAATTTATTCATTTTGGCCAAAACTGCGATCCTTGAAATTTCAGTCCTGAAAAATATTATTAATCGAATCCTCCCCAGACCCGCATATTCTTATCGAGTTTAAATAATCATTGTGATTTCACGATCCTAATGTGAGGACGGGGGGGGGGTTAATATTACCGAAAGTGGCAAAATTATATCGTATAAATTTCTCCCTTGAGACCCTCTTAAGGTTTCAGACTCTATTTGCGTAATTCTGTCGTATTTCGAGCTCAGAAGTATCATAAGGGAGGGCATGATCGAAAGGGTTTGTCAGTTTCGCTATGTTTATGGAGCTATACCCCTCCCTCCCGCTTTCCATCCACAGTGGAGCCTTTCAGGGCGCGTATTTCACAAAAAATATTTTAATTTGGTTATTTACAAACGAGTTTCAAAGACCAAACCATCAATGAACAATTTATCATCGAGCATAGGAAAAAATTGGAAAATTTTTCAAACTTGAGTCACTCCAGTAATCGTATTGAGCCCATTTCGAATTTTTTGAATAAGATTTTTTTTCAATTTTGATCTTTTTGAAGCTCTTTTTTTTTATTGGACAGAGTGAACTTGAGTCGTGAGGGTTTAAAATTTTCCCATTCTGTTTTGAAGTTTTTTTCGGTGGGGGGGGCGGAGGAGGGGAGCATTTATTGAGCAGTAGTTGTCATTTCGATCTCTATAATTTTCGCTATTCTTTTATTTTACTTTATCTCGAAGGATCAAAAGCGATCGAATAAACTCGTTTGATTTTTATAATTTCCAATTCACCTGTGTACATTTTGTGAAATTACTCTTTTCAAAAGGGTAGCATTAAAAGCAAACTCGGTAACGTCTCGTCGTATGTTCTCGTATGTACACTTTGTGATACGTACGTCGATTCGTACCCCTTTGCCCTGCCTCTCACCATGTGTTGTTTGCGTTAAAAGATGAGGTCGTCGTATCTTTTTGATAAACGGAAATGGTTTGACGAGATTTTCTTCTTCTTTTTTTTTCTCTCTCTCTCCGACTTCCTTCCTGTTCAACGAACGAAGAACGACGCTACCGAAAATTGAATGTAACACGACGACGAAAGCGCGTGGATCGACTACCAAGGTCTCATTAAATTTCAACATTTTTCCAAGATTTTTCAACGTGTGCTGTCTTATACCATTGCTCATTTGTCGCTGTGCCGATACCGATACTCTCCCTTTCCCCTCTCTTTATCCCTCTCTACCCTGTTCGAGACTTTATTTCCTATTCGCGTGCAATGTCTTAAATTATTAAAGCTCGAAGGCAATTTTCGAAAAAGTCTTTACGAGACAAATGACTATACAGAAAGGTAGCATGGTACGCGTACATGTACTGTGTAGTTTGTATCGTATAAGATATTCTTTGGCTTCGACGACGACGACGAAAACAACAACAACAACAACAGCGTTAAGTGTATGAGCTCTATCTCATCTTGTATGTTCACCTTGACCCTAGTGTCATTTTTGAAGAAAGTCATAGATAAGGTTGGCGTCGATGTTCCTCTTCGTTTTCTAAACCGAAAGAGGGAACAAAATAAGAAATCAGCGACGACGATGAGATAGCGACGACAAAATAAAAAGAGGAAAGAGAGTAAAAAAAAAAACACCCTCGAAATGAATCGCGAAAAATAAAAATCCAGTAAAAAGAAAGCGTTATTTTAGAGCTTGGTACTTGTACTTGTACCTACTGCTTACTGCTATTCTACTCGTGTGCTCTCTTGCCTAGTCTCGTCTTGCTTTTCTATCGTTTTCACGCGTGCGAAAGTTTCACCATACGGGTAAGTGATGAAGGGGACGCGAGAGGGGGGAGGGGTAGATTTTTGTATGACCGAGGACGAATTTTGTCGTGATTGGGCAAGAAGATTGGAGTGTATCGACGATACGCTCAAGTACGAGTAGATACTGGTTATTTTTTTTTTTTTTTACTAGTCGATGAGTCTAAAATACGAAAAAATTGCTTATATAGAATAGAACTGCCCCATGTACCCTTATTGGTATATTACTGTCTTTATAGAGGACCGTATTTCGTGTCTTGTTTGCAAAATATTTATTCGAGATTGGTAAAGACAGAGGCGGGGGGAGGGGTTAGGCTGTATTTTACTGTTTTTAAAAATCTGCAAAAGGCAGGATCACATTGGTTGCAAAATGATCTCAAGATGGTGGTAAAAATTTTAGCCCTGCAACTCAGTTTTTTCAACCTGAAAAATTGACTCCGGTACATTTTTTTTAAATTTAATGAAAAACATTTTTTTTAAATTTAATGAAAAAAACTTTTTGAGTCTGATTTTTCTGAATTACGAAGATATTCGAATTTGTTCCCTCGTGAAATGAAAAAAAAAATGACGCTCTGGGACCTTTTTTCTAAAACAGTAGTAGGGATATATGGGTAGATATTGAAGGGAGTAGGTGAAACCCCCAAAAAGCAAATCCAAGACCTATATTAAATCTAAATACCAAAATTTCAACTTCACAGATCTATTTAAGAGGGGGGGAGGGAGTTCGGCGAGGAACAAAAAATTGGTGCAATGAGGGTAAAAAGTTGAACTCCCCCTCCCCCACAAGGTACACTTAAAATATTTACTAAATCTGTACACCAAATTTCAACTTCGTAGCTGAATTTGAGAGGGAGGGGATAAGGGAAAACAGCTCACTTTTCAATATCAAAAAAAGGAAAAAATCTTCATGTATTCTCTCCAAATTGATCTCGGGAGCTGATTTTTGAATGTGTTGTACAACATTGAAGAAAAATTTTTTAAGATTTTGGCTCCTCAGCACCACCTCCCGTAAATTTGGGCATAACTGAATTTTGACTCAAGGTCAATCTCACCCTAGAATATCAATTTCGCCGCCGATCTAAGCCCATTTCTCAAATTTGATCAATTCGGTCGGTATCGAGCTCAGAAAATGATTTTTAGTGGGGGGGGGGTGAGAGGGAAGCCTGGTTTTCATTAACAATATGACGTAGAAAATAAGGCTAAAAATTTTGAAAATTTTTTCCAAATATTGAATTATTTAAAAATATTTACTCCCAAAATGATAATTGTTGACTGATTTTCATCGTTTACTCTGCTTTCAGGGATTTCCATATAATGTCTTATTGTGCTTTTTCTCACGATTCTGTGAAAAACCATGTAGGAATTTTTTTTTTTTTTTTTTGAAAAAAAGTACTCCTGAAATAGATGCAGGACATTTATTTTAGATGGTGAAACATGATATTTCAATTTTACCTTACGTAGCTGAGCCAAAACCTTTTAAATTTCCTTTCGAACACAAAATTACGACCCTTGATATAACTTAATCCCTGATTGCAACGCCTCTAGCCTTTGTTGCTGTGCATGGCGTAACAAAAAAAAAAAAAAAATGCTTTTCTGAGATAGAAATTCATCAAAATGTATATGTATTTTATTTGAATTAGAGCCTAAGAAGCAATTTTTCATTATTTTTAATCATTTGCTCTGCATTTTTATATGCTTGGATGTATATTGAGAACCCCCTGAAAAGAGTACGATTTATGAAAATTGACCTAAAACGAACCAAGATTAAGTTACTTGGCTCTTTACACTGAAAATTAATGAAAAAAAAAATTTTATCGATGAAAAAAAATTCTCGAACACGATTTTAAGTGCACTCGAAAAATAATTTATGGCGACAAAATTGACATATCGTGCTTAATCGCCTAAAATTCATGCGCTGCATTCATCATTTCTCGGGAAAAAATTCCTTAGTAGTTTTTTTTTTTTTTAGAAAATCGTGAAAAAATACAAAAATCTGTGGAAAGAGGGACACTGGCAGAAACTTGTCAGCGATAATTATTATAATATCTTTGTGCAAAAATTTCAAAAAAAAATTTCCTAGATTTTTTTGAAAAATTTTCAACATTTGAATCAATTTTGCCCGTTGAAAAAATCAAATTGAATGGTTGAAATTTTTATCACATCCTATGTAGGTTAATTTTGCAACCGTTGCGACTTCGTTGTTCGCATATCCCCCCCACCCCCTCCTTCCAGGTCCTCGACTCGGGCCAGGGGCCACCACAGTAATAAGCCCTGCCTGGTAGATATTTCGATTTTGTTGGTAGCTTTTCTCCTAACACATCGCTTCGAGGTTATAATTGGTTTTTTAATTTGGTCGAGAACTTCAGCCGGTCCGACCCACCCATCCAGCTACCTAGCGCAAAAAGCCAATAAAAACAAGCGTCGATTGTGTATCGGGCCTACCATCTTTGGCTTTTCAACGCCGCCTCTCTCTATCTGGACGGTAATAAATTTCGATTATTTGTGCAAATTACTCGACGATAAAGGTTCGATTGTTAATTGCTTCGATGCGGCGATCTATCAGCTCGCTGCGCTCTCTTTGGCCCATTTTCTCGCCGGCCCTTCGCAATAGCTTGGATTTTATCTTAATTTATTGAAAATTTAGACTCGATTGGCAGAATGACACGGGGATGCGGTGAACGAATGGAAACCAAGATAGGGTTGTGTTGTATTAAAAAAAAAGGGAAAAAAAAGGAAAAAAAAAGAGGAGAAGATTTTAGCAGCGATGTAGCGTGCCGATGTTTTGATTCTATTTGCTCTCTCGTTCGTTCGTTTCTAGCTCCGTCTTTCTCTCTCGCCCTCTCTCACTCGCTCTTTAAATTCGTCGTTTTTAATACACTGTTGTAACTCGAAGATTGTGTAAATAAGCAAGCAGAGTCGGTGTTTGACGGCTGGGCAGGGTAGCAAATAGAAAAAACAAATTAACTTTTTCTCGCTTTGTGTTCCGTGTCTATGCTTTATTTTTCCTCTACTTTACTCCTTTCTGAGTTTATTTTTATTTTATTACCATTATCATTATTATTATTATTATTTTTTTATTTTTTTATCAGCTGCTGTGTCCGAATTGTTAATCGATTTTTATTGAAGCTTTTTTCCACCGTATTGTAGGGTCGACCGGGTATAAGTTGAGTGGGTCATTGGTTAAGATCTTATGGTTAGTTTTTACGTTGTAATTTCATCTGCATTATGTTAGACGAGGAGACAAAGTAGGGTCCAACTTTCCACACCTAAGAATGATGTTGCTTGGTAAATAAATATGTCGATTCAACGATATCTTCACCTACCTTCTTATCGTAGTTTCTTTGATTGTGAATATTTTCAAGTATACAAGCTCGTAATAGAGCTCTGTTACTTATTCTCTTTTTTTATGAAATTATACTTTCGCACCAGGTTTATAAAAAATCTGTCTCACTCGTACAAATCGTCAAAAAATGACGAGACCTGCGATCCAGTAAGACGTATTCGATTCGACGTATGTAGATTTTGCTACTTTATTTTAGGTTAGAATTGGTATATTTATTTATTTTTTTTCATTCACACCAACGACGCCGTATAGATTTATACACCTTATTTATCTGCGGGTGCGTTAAAGCATCGCACAAAAGGAAACTCGAATAGGTATGTGTACTTTCCGCGTATATTTTGAAGCATCTACAAGGAGCGCGCTACGTTGTTGAAACTGTGCGAAAAAAAAATTTATATATCGCTAACGTATAGCTCTCGTGCACGTTAGAAAGTAGTTTTTTTTTTCTTAATTTTTTTTTTTTTTTTTTCGGAATGAAATTCCACTCCACCAAGATGCCGGATTGTACGTAGATGCGTGTGTGTTGTAGTTGAAATGTAATCTCGTTAATATATGAGCATGGCGATGGCGATGTTGGATGCGTGTGGGGTAAGTGTTTCTTCGAACTGTAAGGGGAATTGTTCGAGAGACTATTTATCTCCACCAGAGCCTATAGGTATATGCTCCTGTACACATATCACATATCGTACGTGGGTACATACAGTGCCAACGTCGTATCGCGTCTCGTCGTTTCCTGGATTCTTCTTACCGTTTCGTTTTACGAGTTTGTTTGGTTTTAACCGAAATGAGATAATTTCATTTTAGAAAATGTAATTTTGATGCTGGTGAGAGTGCTAGATGCCAGGATGTGTGTTTGTGTGTATCAGACAGAGAGAGAGAGAGAGAGAGAGAGAGAGAGAGAGCGTGAGATACCTACAGAGAGAGAGAGAGAGAGAGAGAGAGAGAGAGCAGAAGAGACCGAAAGCGAGAGGAAATAAATGGAAAATTTTTTCAAGATGTGAAAAGATACGAAATTTTTGTGTGTAATTACTCTACGAAGTGAATCGTTGTCGTTGTTAGGTCCGTTTAAGGTGGATTATTATTTTCAATAGTGAAATTTACAAGGAAAATTTAATTTTTGGGGTTATTCCGTGTAAATTACGTATTTTACCATTAATTACAGTGATTTATACCCAAGTTTACGGTAATTTTCTGTTAATTACCCATTTTTACGGTAATTATTGTAAATTACATGTCTAATTTAGCGATTTATTGTAAAATACGTATTTCTAGAAATTTACTTTGAATCTCACCTTTTTTGGTAATTCAACCTAAAATTCATATTTCGTGGTAATTTACCTGAAATTACATGTTTTTCGGCAATTTACCCGAAATTACAGATTTTTTGCCAATTTAGCAAAATTTACAGATTCTTTGGTAATTTACTAAAAATAACATAATTTTTGCTAATTTACCAGAAATTTCATATTTTTTAGTAATTTACTTGAAATTACATAATTTGGCAAATTAATCGTAAAATACGTATTTCTGGTTATTTACTTTGAATCGCCTATTTTTTGGTAATTCAACCTAAATTACATATTATTTGTTGGTAATTTACCAGATATTACAGATTTTACGCTAGTACATCAAAATTTACAGATTTCTTTGTAATTCACCAATCGTTTACTATTTTTTTGCCAAATTATCCGAAATCTCATATTTTTTTTGGTAATTTACCAAAGATTACATATTTTTGGGTAATTTACTGAGGATGATGTATTTTTAGTAATTTATCGTAAATTACATAATTTGGCGATTTATTATAAAATACGTATTTCTGCTCATTTATTTTGAATCGCGTATTTTTTGGTAATTCAACCTAAATTATATATTTTTTCATAATTTTCCAGAAATTTCAAATTTTTTAGTAATTTACTAAAAATTGCACATTTTTTGGTAATTTACTGCGAATTATGTATTTTTGGTAATTTACTGTAAATTACGTAATTAGGTGATTTATTGCATAATACGTATTTCTGGTAATTTACTTTGAGTCGAGCATTTTTTGATAATTTATCAAAAATTTCAGATGTTTGGTAATTTACCAGAAACTATCCTTTTTTTGGTAATTTACTTAGAATTAGGTATTTTTTTGTAATTTATTATTAGTTACTTGGTGATTTATTGTGAAATATTTATTTCTAGTGATTTACTTCGATCGCGTATTTTTTGGTAATTCATCCTAAAATATGTATCTTTTGGTAATTTACGGGAAAATTTGATATATTTGATAATTCACGGAGAATTGCGTATTTTTTGTAAATTTACCCGAGTTACCTATTTTTTAATAATTCACCATAAATAATGTATTATGTGGTAATTCACAAAAGTACTATAAATTACAAATTTTTTTCAATAATTTGCCGTAAGGTACAGGTTTTTTTTTGGTAATTTACCCAAAATTACTGATTTTCTTGGTAAGTTACCAAAGATTATGTATTTTTCAACCATTTACCAGAGATTACATGTTTTTTGGTGATTTACTGTCGATTGAGTATTTTTGGTAATTTACGGTGAATTGTGTATTTTTCAGTAATTCTCTGTAAATTACATATTTCTTGATGATTCGCCAAAAATCATGCATTTGTTGGTAATTTACCAAAAATTTCGTGTTTTTTGGTAATTTATTGTAAATTGAGTATTTTTTAGTAAATTACAATGAATTATGCATTTTTCAGTATTTTACCATAAATTATGTATTTTTTGGTAATTTAGCTGGAATTTCTTATTTTTTGGTAATTTACTGTAAGCGATGACGATTTACCGTAAATGAGAGTATTTTCTGGTAATTTACCTTAAATTATACATTTTTTAATAATTCGCAATAAGTCAAATTGTTCTCAGTGATTCAATGTAAATTACTCATTTCTTGGGAATTTACCGTAAATTAATTATTTATCGGTAATTTACTGTAAATTACCCATTTCTTAGTCATTTACCCTAAATTATGTATTTTTTGGTAATTTACCATAAAATTCGTATTTTTTGTATCAGCTGAATTTTTGTCTCACATTAAAAATTGATAACTTTTTCTCCAAATTACGAATCAGATCACAATTACTGAAACGAATGACCATATTTTTTGTGATTTGTCATAATAATTTCCTAATCTACGCATTTTAGTATCTATACGGAATAATTTGCTCGTTTTTGAATAGTTTTTCACCTATCTAATAATAATAGTCCAGATATTTGCAAATTACTGTATTCCGAGTTAATAATAATGCAGTTCTAACTTATTCATTAGCAAATTGCACGTTTCCGAGTAATTTAGCTCGAATTACTTTTTTCAATTATTCACGAAAGAAATTCATTCTCGGTGAATTACTACTCTATTTTTTTCCCTACTTGTGTCGAAGTAGGTACTAAAAACTCGTTTCTGGCGAATTATTTCGTTTTATTTATTTATTTTTTTTTTGCGACCTTTGGAAACCCAGTAAGCATTCAAACTAGAATTTTTTCGTTCATTCGAGGTTTTTTTTTTTTTCTCAAAAATCTCAAATCTTATCCTTGAATTGAATTCTTTTTAATAATTTCACGAATTAAATTAAGTACCCCGTGTTTGTAATTTAGCATGTAAAATCGACACGATTGCAGTATATTATACGAATTTAATTACGTCAAAAATATGGTCGCACGGGCGTAATAAATTATAAAACTCGGTGCGCGATTTTCGGTGAATAAGGCGCACAGTCGTTCGAGTGGTATAGAATTAAATTCGTTTCTTTCCGGGTGAATAACGCCGAATGAATAAGTCATCAAAAAGTGTATCTTTTGTCGTACAGCTCGGTATAAGTAGTATATACGAGAGCAACACCCACACGTATAACGTTAGTTCATTAAATCGCAGGTTTATTCTTTATATCGTCTTATATTTCTTTATTTATGTGTGCAGGTATACCTTAGCTTCCCCCTTCCTCCCATTTTTTTTTATTTAATAAAAATCGAAATTAAAAACTCGTCGAGTTGAAAAAAATACTTACAAAGAAATCGTTTTGCAAACGAATTCACTTTCGGTGGGATATGGCTGCCTTTTGCCTACCCTTAATATAATGGTATAAATCATTTCGAAAGGGGTAAACTATAGAATAAGTGAAGTTGAGGGTGCTAGATGATTGTACGGTCGTCCGGTGTATTTGTTGGCGACATTTGTATCGTGTATTTGAGGAAAGTATAGAATAAAAATTGAAGTTACTTCAACGTGCTTAGCAAAAAGCCTCTGTTGAAACGCCTTTGGGAAGAAGAGCAATACGTCGCTCGATGTATATAAGTAATTCGAGATGTTCGTCTTTGGCATAGGATTGCGGTTTCTGGGTTCGTTTTCTGTTTCGCCCCCCCTCCCTCCCCCTAGCCTCTCGTCTACCTCGCCTTTTTTCTCTGTTGAAAAAAGTACAAGCTGGAATGGGATTCGCGGAAAAATTAAATTATATTTCGTTTCATTCGAAGTGTACAATATAATAAAGCGAGTGTGTTGTGTGCAGTATAGCTTGTTTGAGCAAAGGTGCTAGAACGTGGATTATAGCTCCACGATTTAGAGTGGGGTGGCGTAGTGTAGAATGCTTTCTTTCCTATACGTATATTAACAGGTTTCCCTTTCGTTCGTTTCCTATACCTTTTCTTTTCTCTTTCTCTCTCTCTCTCTCTCTCTCTCGCCCCTAGTTTTCTGTAGTAGTTCTGCAGTACCCAGGGTACTTATTTTCTAGACCCTTATAATACATATAGGTCTCTAGGTACAATTACCGTAATCTCATTCGTGTTCTAAATTGGAGTGAATATGAGTAGAAATAAAAACGAGCCGCATGTAAGGAGTACACATTACATACGTATACGTAAGGTATGTATGGGTATATAAAGGCGAATAGGGGTATTTCGGACTTTTAATTACGTCGTTTCTCTCGTATTAAAAAGCATCCGGAGCGAGCTTTGTATCGCGTTTATTTTCAAATAAAACGAAGCGTTCGTAGCGAAAAATAACGAGGAGCCTGAGATTATTCCAAGTTGGATTCAAAGGAACGTACGAACGTCGCGACACACAAGCGAACGAATGTACCTAGTTTTAAAGAAAGAAAGAAAGAAAAAAAAAAAAACCTCTATACTTAAGAAGAGTTTATCGAGCAATGGTAATAGCTTTCTCTGAAATGTAATGAAAATTACGAAATTTTTCGTGTAAAACTATTCCAACTTCGAGCAAGTACTCGAGAATTTTTTCTCAACGAAACGTTTAAATCCTGTATAGTTTTTCGCAAAACTATCGCATCGTTCGCCTTCGAGTCACTCGAGCATTGCAATTTTTTCCACTCGGGTTTTATTACTTCTTCATTAATGGTTTGATGTTTTTTCTTTCAATCTAGTCGAATTATATCGTTTCTTGAAGTATATGTAAGTATTCGTTGGAATTTTTGATGAAAGCAGGGGAGTGTGTGAAAGGAAAAAGATCCGATTCAGATGTGTATAAAATAAAATATACAAAATGAACGGCAAAATTTATCTATTTTTTATTGACAGGCGTTATAAAAGAGTTTTTTGAGGTGAGAGCCTGAGAGGGGAGGGTGGTCGGTTTGAAATTCGCGTTCAATGTATCGAATAGTCTCAATTTTGACAAATTGTACCATAACTTGGGGCAAATTCTCAAAATTTTTGATGGTAAACTAGATGAATTTGGGCCAAAAATTGAACGATAGAAAATTTGGCAAAAGTATACTTTTCTCATCAAACTCTTAATTTACAGTTCGTTTTTTTTTGTTATGCTACCTACCTTTTTTGTGCCACAAAATTCGCACTTACAGTGATTTTAATTCTGATTTTTTTTTTATTCGACTCTATCTTATGCGAAAAAATACCACTGATAGGCATTGGTAAACCACTAATCTGCTCATTAATCCCCTCCTCCTCAGGTAAAAAGCCATAGCTGTACCAGTGTTGGTAGAGTTGAAATACTCTATTAGTGGAAAACCTATTGTAAGATAAGGTCAATTTTTCAGTTACTAGAGGTACATTACTTTTATACCAGTGGTAATCCAAGGGTCAAATTTCTTTGTTGGTAAAAAAATCCACCGGTTTACCAATGATATCTGAGTTGAAACCTTCAAAAATGGAAACTTTACCAATGGATGGGTTTTACCTCCAAGTATCAATGGTAAGCCTCTGGTAAATAAGGATGAAACCTTTCCATCAATGAAAACACTTTAGTTTATCAATGGTAACCAGAGGTAAAACCCTTCCCCTGTGATATCAGAAATAAAACATTCCAGCAGTAAAACCTTCACCAGTGGATGAATTTTACCCCTAATTATTAATAGTGGTAAATCATTTCCATTGGTAAGAATCCATTTTTCTACCAATGGTACCAGAGATAAATCTCTCCAATGGCAGAAAAATTACTAACAATGAATTTCACTCCCAGTTACCAGTGGTATATCACTTATATACCAATGGTAATCCGGGGCAAAATCTCTCTGTAGAATAAAAAATCCATTAGTTCACTATTGACTCTAGAGGTTTAACACTATTGGTACAAATCTTACCAATGGATATGGTTCTCGTCTAATTACCAAAGATATACCACTGGTAATCCATGATGAAATCCCTTCATTACCAAAAAAAATTCGTCGGTTTACCAATGACGCCAGAGTTTAAACATTCCAGGTGTAGGAACCTTACCAGTAAATATGGTTTTTCCTATACAATTACCAATGGTATACTACCGGTAACCAGTGGTAAGACCTTTCCATTGGTAAAAATTCACTACCATAGTTGTGATACCAGAAATGAAACATTCTAGTAGTAAAGTCCTTACCAATGGATGAATTTCAACTCCAATCACCAATGGTGTACTATTATTAACCAGTGGTAAACCCCCTCCATTGGTAAAAAAAATTTATAGTCCATCAATGGTATCCGGTTATGAGTGGTATATCACTTATATACCACTCCTAACTATAATGAAATCTGTTGATTGGTGACAATTTTTTTTAACACACATATGATACCAGAGGTTTCACGCCCCCCTCCCCCATCCACAGTAGTGGCGGCCTTACCAATGAATATGGTTTATCCCTAATTACCAATAGTACATCACTGGTAAGTTATGTGAAATCTCTTCAGTGGTCAAAAAAATCCATGGGTCAGTTAATGGGACCAGAGCTGAAACATTCCCATTGTCAAAACCTTACCAATGGATATGGTTCACCTGTAATTACTTATATAATACCACCAGATATCTCCATCAGTAAAAAATCCATTGATTTTGAGAAGTCATCAAAAATTCAATACTCCAATAGTATAAATCTTAGTAATGGATGAGTTTTATCACCAATTACCAATGGCATACCATAGCTGACCAGAGGTAAAACCTCTCCATTTATTAATAAATTCCTTCACTTTACCATTGTTAACCGGTAGTAAAACTCATCCATTGGTTTATCATTGGTATTTTGAATAAAACGCTTCAATAGTTAGTTTATCTATAATTACCAATGGTATACCACTGGTAAGTCATAGTGAAATCTCTCCATTGGTTAAAAAAATCCCTTGGTTTGCCAATGACACCAGCGCTGAAACACTCTCATGGTGGAAACCTTACCAATAAATATTGTTCGCCTGTAATTATCAGTAATATACCACTGGCAAATTATAGTAAGATATCTCCATTGGTTTACCAGAGTCACCGGAAGTTGAAACACTTCAACAGTAGAAACCTTATCAATGGATGGGTTACACCGTCAATTACCAGTGGTGTACCATTGCTGATTAGGGGTAAAACCTCTCTATTATTAAAATTCCTTTATTTTACCATTGGTAACCGGTGGTCAAACTTACACGTTGATTTATTTCTCATATTGTGAATGAAGCGCTGCAGTAATAGATACCTTGCCAATGGATGGATTTTATTTGTAGTCACCATTGAAATACCAATGGTAGACTTTTCTATTGGTAAAAATCCGATGGTTTATTGGTTATACCAGTGGTAAAATATTCTAATTTTTCATTTGTAAACCTCTTAACGTAAATTCTGGTATAGTGAATTTGTACAAATATTTCAGTAGCTGTTTAATAATGTTAATCTTCGTATCTTGCTTCAATGGACTTAAAAAGGCCAAATTTAATTTACAAGTGATGGTGAAAGGGAGAGGGGGAATATGGCTTGATTTTTCATCACCGATATGCCATATCGGTATATACTGCTGAAAAGTATAAATTAGGTATTTTTCAAAGTACGAATATCATTTTACCAGCACCCTGTGCGCGTGCTGCTTAAACGAGAGGAAAGAAGAAAAAAAAAAGTGTACGTACATGAAAAATTTTCGATCGAAAAAAACCGACCTCTTTCCCCTCTTCTATAGCTATTTACGGTACATGATACGAAACAAGAGAAGGAAAGTGAAAGGTAACGAAGGGAACGAAGCTTGAAAATTTATGGAATTTCAAATACTCGTGGCGTAAAATAAAAAACGAACGATGTTGTTATACAAGGAAAGAGAGGGCAGAAAAACACACCGACACGCCACGCGCGCCGCAAAAATAACGCCCGGAAGTTGTAAAATGTACGTAGTATGAAAAATTTCGTCGAAGCCGAAAGTATAGTTTACGCGGTAAGAGAGGGGGAGAGCGCCAGCCACCGCTACAGATACATTTTATTTTAGGGCTGTTTTTTTTTCTTTTTTTTTTTTTTCCTCCAACTCTAACGCCGTCCAATCGCTGTAGAGTTAAAATTTACGTATAAATTTTTCAAAATTACGAATTCAACGATGCGAGAAAGCGGCAAGATGGAAATAAATCGAAAAAGTTGATCGAAATCGCGAACGAGCTCGTAACGCGCCATGGTTTTTAGCTTCAGGTTGGTCGTCTCTTCTTGCCTTACTTCATCCATATGTAGCTTGAAAGTACACTATGTGCTTATAAACTCGCGGTGGCGACCTAATGTACGAGTAATATGTGTGTGTGTTTGTGTGCGTGTGTGTGTGTACATGTAGGATGGATTTGAAAAGAAAAAAAAAATTGGAAAAGAGCCCGAAAATTTTGTATGGATGTGGCGTAGGGAGCTAGGGACCTCGGAGAGAAGGCAGCTGCGACGTTATACGAGCTTTGTACGATAAATGAGCTCGTGCGGTTGTTTTGCTTTTACTCATTCGCCACTTTTTTTTTTATTCTATATGGTTGGTGTTGTTGGCTTTTGGCTTTTGTGTAAGTACAGTAATGTGCTATTGAGGTGTACTGTTTTTTTCAGGCTCGTATATCGCCGCTGGTAACGAGATAATGATTTGATAAGAAAATGATTACAGAAATTTATAATAGGCTTGATTAAAAATCAAATTCGGGCACGAAGTTTATGTAACCAGGGGAAATTCTCGCGATCTTAATGTTATAAGCAATTTTATGATTGATTCTTGTTCCCAGAAGTCCGAAGAACAAATTCATCTTGGATGACTATTTTTCTGATCCACCCTACTCCCGAGAACCCACTCATTTTTCAGAGAAACGCCCCTATCTCCTCACACATGGCCGGTATCGAAAAATTTCTCAAATGAAATTTGTAACTTGAAGTATTGGAAATATTTTGAGTTATGTGCAAAATTTCACTCAGACCACTCCCACGCCCCTTATTTCTCAAATTGTCCGTCAAAAACACCCCAAAAATAGATTGTTTCTGTTTTACCTCAAAATTAGCGAAACTTCAAGGCCTCAGCCTCCCCCCCCCTCGGATTTCCACTTGAAGTGATTTTCACCATTTTGGAGTCAATTTCATACAAAATCCGCAAAGTTGCCGAATTTCGAGTATGTGTATTCTCTTTGTGATTGTGAACAGTTTTGATTCCATCGAGTACGGGTCAGTTAATTTCGATGTAAAATAGAAATAATCGATTTTTAGGGTACTTTCCACGGACAATTTGCGAAATAAGGGGCGGGGGAGTGGTCTGGACGAAATTTTGCACATAACACAAAATATTCCTAATAATTCTAGCTATAATTTTTATTTGAGAAGGTTTTTGATACGGGTCATACATGAGAAGATAGCGATGGGGGGAGGGGGGTCAAAAATAGGCATCCTCGGTAAATTTGTTCTTTAGACGTCTGAGAACAGGAATTAATCACAAAATTTTTTTTCAACGTTCAGATCGCGCAGAGATCAATTTTCGGTCATTTGAGTTTATACTACTAACGAATCGAGGGTTGGTTTTTTTCAACATTCTTTCCCACATTTCTAATTATTTGTCAGCATAAATCAGCTTGTTGGTAGGAGGCGTGTTTTTTCAAATTCTAATGCAGTATCGAGTGGTAATAATTTTATCAGTTTGTGGAGATGGTAGAGAGATAATATAAATAATTTCCAAATAAACACTGCATCTGATGCTATCGATGTTAAAATTTAAAAAAACAGCAGTTGTTCTAATTTTGACCGTTGGATTACGAGTATAAATCAAATTAAAAATTAACGTTGTACAATTTGGCGTAATAAAATTGTAATAATAAATCAAATAAAAGGGTTTGAAAAAAAAATTACCCCTTTTAAAAATTCAAAGAGATGGAGTAAACACGATTATTTTTTTTATTTATTTTTTTTTTTTTTTTTGCAAAATCTCGCCGGTTAAAAAATTTAAAAGTGTCAATCACGGAATCGCGCGTTGGTATTTTTTTCGTCTATTTTTCATTTCAAAGGGTACTGGTCAGTTGAGGAAAAAGAATGGAATTTTTTCGTATGAATTTTAAATCGAATATATTTAGCTGTTTTGAATATGATATTATCATCTTTGAATTTCTAGCACTGGATAAACGTAATATTGATGTAAAACCGTGGCCTACTTCGTCAAAGATTAAATATTATGAAAAAAAATTCCAATCATAGGCTAGATTATTTATACGATGGAAAAATCGAACATGTGAGGAAGAGAAGAGGGTTTAAAGAGTAAGCTTGAAAAATATCGTTGGTTTGTATTTACTTGTATCCTGTAAACATCGTATTAGAAGCTGGTTTGCACTGAAACCATGATTTTTGACTGAAAGCCTGTACGACGACGGTTTAAAAATCTTTATTAATAAAGGCTCAGCCTTGTGATCTGACATTTAGGGATAGGGGGTGAAGCATGACTGTAAATTTACGAGTTCTTTGTCGGATGTTTTGGTATTTGGTATTGCGTGTTGTAACTTTATTAATATGCTGCGAGTTTAAATTGCGTATAAGAATCGAATGCGGAGATTATGAGCATGTTTCTCGCATTCTACAACGATATACGATGTGCTTATGTTGGAATATTGCCTTATTTGGATTTTTAAATGATCATTTTTTCCCTCCTTTTTTCGTATTTCACTCTCGAAATGAATAGAAATACGAGTTATTCGAGTCGTTGATAATATTAGCAAGAGTGAATAAAATATTATGATGCGATACTCGTGGAAACGATAAAGTATTTTTGAAGTTTGATTATTGTTTAGTCGCGTATATTATATCACAAAAGAATTTGAAAAGGAAAAAAATTACGAGCTTAGTGGTTTTGTCTGCGTGTGCTGTGCGCTTGAAATATACCTAACCTACCTATACCTACCTTTGTGTGTGTGTATAATATGGCGTGAAGTATCTTTCATCTCGCGTTAATAAATTGAGAGCTTGGGCTGCGTATAGCGTGTGTGGTTTATTGGTTAAATTCTTAATTGAAATGAGTCGAGTTTGGTAATCAATTAGAGCATTGTGACGTTAAAAGGGTTGCTGTTCTGGAACTTTCGAAATAATCTGCGAAATCAGACATAAGAGAAGTATTACCATCCAAGTACCTATTTTACAGGTACACCCGGTAATTTGGATTACAATTAGTTATGGGATTTTTTAATGCAGTGGTACAAAATCGTTCGATAATATTGATCTGGTTACCTTTGCTCGTGTAAAAGAATCGGTGTTTTTCTGGAATTCGAATTACTTGTTGAAGTGACATGAAAATAATTTTTTACCGGAATTTTTAATCGATAATGCTATGTGAATCGTTCGCGAACGAAAGTATGTTTTGTGAATCGTTCGCGAACGTCGTGGTTTTTTACAATTCATTCATTTCCAAGATGGTAATTTAACGAAATCGTAAACGAATAAAGTAGTGATCGATGAATGGTTTATGAACAAAACTCTGTTTTGTGAATCGTTCGCGAACGTCATAATTTTTTACGAATCAGTTGTTATCACTGAGGTAGAAATTTTGAGAATCGTTGTGAAATGAAATATTGTTAGATGAGTCGTTCACGAACGAAAGTATATATTGTGAATCGTTCGCGAACGTTATATTTTGTCACGATTCGATTGCCTCTGAGATGATAATTGAACGAACTTATCGACGAATAAAGTAATTCTTTTCGAATCGTTCACAAACAAAAGTTCATAATGTGAGTTATCCATGAACGAAAGTTCATCCAGTGAATCGTTTGCGAACGAAAGTTCATCCAGTGAATCGTTCGCAAACGTAATTTTTTTCGAACAAATTGTTTCGGGGGTGATATTTTAACGAACTCATTGACGAATAAATAGTGCTTGATCATTCGTTCGCGAACGAAATCATATTTTGTGAATCGTTTGTGAACGTTATATTTCTTAACGACCAATTGTTCATCGCTGAGGGATCAATTTTACGAATCGTTGACAAATAATGTAGTGCTTGATCAATTGTTCGAGAGCCGATCATTTTCAAAATGATATTCCCCAAATCATTCGCGAACGTTGTAATTTTTCTGCGAATCGTATTAAGGAACGAATTATATTTTGATGAATCGTTCGAAAACGATTCGATCGCGAGTGAAATATTTTGTGAATCGTGAGCAAATATAATTTTTGGAAATTTATTCACCACCCGAGCATTTTAACAAGAATCTTTCGTGAATGAATAATTTTCATTATGAGTCGTTCGCCAACGAATAATTTTTTTCGAATAGTCAATGACGATTCATCTATTTAATGTCAGCCTTCGTAAATTTGTGCAGCGATTCTTTCATGAACGGGAACCAAATTTTTTCTTTTCAAGTCGTTCACGAACGATATTTCTTCAACGAATCGTTCGCGAACGAAGCAATATTCGGTAAATCATTCCCACCTTCATTTTGTCCAACTAACCGATTTATTTGATGGGAATTGAACTTGACCAAATATTTCATGGATCATTTGCGAACGACCTACTATTCACGAATTCCATTTGCTAGTAACGAAGGTATTTTTAACATTCGTTCACAAAAGTTCTCGTATCAATTCTTCCCGAACAAAATTTTGTTTCGTGAATCATGCGCGAACGATTTCTCATGTGAATCGTTTCGCGAACGATCTACCATTTGTGAACTTCGTCCGTAAACAACTGGGATTTTTTCTACCTTCATTCATGGTGATCCTCTCATCAATTTTTCACTGACGATATTTTATTTCGCGAATCATTCGCGAACAATTTCTAATTATATAAATCGTTCATGAACGATTTAATTTATGTGAATCTCGGCTGCGACCAACTGGAAATATTTCAACCTTCATATACGAAGGGTCCTCTTTATCAATTTTTCGCGAACGAAATTTTTTTGTGTGAATCATTCGCGAACGATTCGAATAATAGCGATTGAACGAGTGAAATGTTTTGAACTGTTTAAGTGAGTTAATTTCAATCTAAAAATTTTGTATTATTATTCGTAATATCATTTCTGTGGTATTAGGAACGAATCGATTTTTTTTTCAGGCTCACTTTTGCATTATTGATTCGTTTGATTCTTTATGATTTTACTCGGGCTCGCTCGCCTAGGATGGGCGTTTAAATGTCAAATTTCGAGCTCTTTTATAATTTAAAAAAAAAAAAAATTCAAACAATGAATGCGCTTTCCGTGGTCATTTCTGTCAACGTATCTTGATGTGCGATTTGAAATTTGATAGAAGAAATGCAAAGTATAAAATAAGTAAATAAATAAAAAATAGGGTTTACAAATGCATAAACTGTTACTAAACTCACGGTGAATTTTATTCTTTACTCCTTCCTTCCTCCATCCTCGAGGCAAAAAAAACCGTGACATATAAAATAGAAGAAAGGGTATTTCAACTCCTTATCTTGGTTTTATTTTACCTTTTGTACATTTTCATTTTTTTTGCTTGGTTCGAGGTTTAAGCGATGCAAAACCTTTTCATGCGTTCAGCGTTGGTCTCGTTAAAAATTAACGTTTTCTAAAATTCTAGTCACTTACTCTCTCATTCATCCTTTCGTCAGTCATCTTCTAGTTCACAGTTTATTCGCAAATGGTGCTGAGTAAATTTTCGAATTATTTTTTCTTCTTTTTTTCTCTCTCTCTCCTAAATTTAATACCCTACGACTGTAGCGAGCTTATTTTAGCGAAGTAGGGTGAAAAATAAAAATAAAAAAAACACCTTCTAAGATTCATGCTGAAAAGTCGACGCTACGGTTTAGCGACGACGATTTTTTCCAATACGTATCTACATATTATATACCTTATACTATAAGCGAAGTAAATGGTTAAATTATGGACACAGCTCGATTTGGTGGGTTATTTATGGTGGCATTCGCTTATACGTACGTATAAGCGAATAATTTGCGACCTTACGAGTTTTTCGCTTATAAATATAGCTGAAAATCGAGATAAGAAGTAAATTTTCTGCATCGAAGTGTATATATATACTTTTTAGTATATTGTATTTATACGACTTTTCAATCGAGCGAAAAGTATTTTAATTTTTCTCCGATACATGTATTTAATCGCCTAGGGCATTATGTTCAGCGCTATGGCTTTGGAACAAAAAAAAAAAATCTCGTCGAATATACGACGGTACGAAAAGAAAAAGTCAAACGATATTCTTAAATTGCCCATAAGCAGTGGCACAAATAGTTCCCTCAGCGATGGATGGGGCAGCCGAGCGACTCTATACTACGACATAATGCGACGCGGTATACGATTATCGTAAATTGAGAAAGGAAACGGTAACGACTTTGGTTCGTTAAATTCGTTGAAGATAGAGTTTTTCGGTGGCGAGACTCCCTTCATCTGGTAGTATACGAATACGTAACTAAAAAAAGAAAGAAAAATGATATGAAAAAGATAGAAAGCGAGCGAATCAACCAACTTATATGTATACTTACGTGGATCAGCGTGACGAGCGTGAAAGGGGAGGAAAAAATAGCGTAACTTCGTTCTTCCTATATATATATATATATATTTATTTAAATGTTACGTTAATAAAAAAAAAAAAAGCTCACAAAATGGACAATAAAGCGAAGCAAACAATGGTGTATATATTTGCAGTAATAAGGACCCGAAGTACGATAAAAGGTACGTACTTATGTATAAAAAGGGATACCAGACTGTGGTGGCTGCCCGGAAGCTGTACACGGTCAGAGAGCTTCGTACGTATTATCTACCTAAAGCGTAATCTCGTTAGTTATGATCAGAAATTATGCTTATTTTACCTCGAAACTCGATGTGCATGAAGCGCAATACGAGATGATAAATGAACAGCAGCGAGAAGGGGGGAGCAGATGCGGTCGAATCCAGAACGTAAAATACATGGTCAACTACATACTTACATTTTTAAGAATACCGTTTGATTTTACTCGCGTCAAGTTTTTAAATACGAATTGTATAGATGAGCACAGAGCAGCGTGGAAGACTAATTTAAAATTTTACAAATTTTATTACACAACTTAAAATACTTGAAATGAAATATTAGTTTTAAAAAAATTAATATCTCCATGTGCAAGTTGTTTACGGTGTTTATTTACCACCTTTAGTGTTTCATTTAGTACTTCGCGTTGTAATGTTTTGAAAAAAAAAAAAGCATCGCGATGCTTTGCTCTTTGAGCCTGATGTTCTTGAATTAAGAGAGATGAGAGAATTATCCATTCGTGGAATAAAAAAAGATGCGAACTGGGATGTTTTCGGTTCAGTAGTGAAGCAGGTTTAGGTAGACCTTGAAATGAATATCTGAAACCCCCAAAATGCACATTTAGGGCAGCTGCTAAATTTACACAATAAACTACAACTTCCTCGCTAAATTAGGAGGTGAGATATGCGCGGAAAAAAATTCAAAAAATTAGAAAAACCGATAGAAAACCCACTTTATGGGCGCTGTGAAGGGCTGCAAGGGGCTGAAAAATTGAACCCCCCCCCCCCCCAAAAAAAAAGCGCATCTACGATCGCTGCTAAATCTACATGTTAAATTTAAACCTCCTAGCTCAATTCGGAGGAGAGATATGCTTAGGACGAATTCGAAAAATGAGAAAACTCGCTCAAAAACCCCTCTGAAAAGTTGAATCATCCCAAAAAGTACATATATAGCCCTTATACTAAATCTGAAATCCAAATTTAAACTTCTTTCAAGGGAACCACTTGAACCTATCAGATCTGATTTGAACGAAACTAGGACAGATGAAAAGTGAGTATTAGAAAACCTCAATTTTCAGCGGCCCAAATTAATTTCGGCAGCTGAAAATTGAGGTTTTCTAATACTCACTTTTCATCTGTCCTAGTTTCGTTCAAATCAGATCTGATAGGTTCAAGTGGTTCCCTTGAAAGAAGTTTAAATTTGGATTTCAGATTTAGTATAAGGGCTATATATGTACTTTTTGGGATGATTCAACTTTTCAGAGGGGTTTTTGAGCGAGTTTTCTCATTTTTCGAATTCGTCCTAAGCATATCTCTCCTCCGAATTGAGCTAGGAGGTTTAAATTTAACATGTAGATTTAGCAGCGATCGTAGATGCGCTTTTTTTTTGGGGGGGGGGGGGGTTCAATTTTTCAGCCCCTTGCAGCCCTTCACAGCGCCCATAAAGTGGGTTTTCTATCGGTTTTTCTAATTTTTTGAATTTTTTTCCGCGCATATCTCACCTCCTAATTTAGCGAGGAAGTTGTAGTTTATTGTGTAAATTTAGCAGCTGCCCTAAATGTGCATTTTGGGGGTTTCAGATATTCATTTCAAGGTCTACCTAAACCTGCTTCACTACTGAACCGAAAACATCCCAGTTCGCATCTTTTTTTATTCCACGAATGGATAATTCTCTCATCTCTCTTAATTCAAGAACATCAGGCTCAAAGAGCAAAGCATCGCGATGCTTTTTTTTTTTTCAAAACATTAAAACGCGAAGTACTAAATGAAACACTAAAGGTGGTAAATAAACACCGTAAACAACTTGCACATGGAGATATTAATTTTTTTAAAACTAATATTTCATTTCAAGTATTTTAAGTTGTGTAATAAAATTTGTAAAATTTTAAATTAGTCTTCCACGCTGCTCTGTGCTCATCTATACAATTCGTATTTAAAAACTTGACGCGAGTAAAATCAAACGGTATTCTTAAAAATGTAAGTATGTAGTTGACCATGTATTTTACGTTCTGGATTCGACCGCATCTGCTCCCCCCTTCTCGCTGCTGTTCATTTATCATCTCGTATTGCGCTTCATGCACATCGAGTTTCGAGGTAAAATAAGCATAATTTCTGATCATAACTAACGAGATTACGCTTTAGGTAGATAATACGTACGAAGCTCTCTGACCGTGTACAGCTTCCGGGCAGCCACCACAGTCTGGTATCCCTTTTTATACATAAGTACGTACCTTTTATCGTACTTCGGGTCCTTATTACTGCAAATATATACACCATTGTTTGCTTCGCTTTATTGTCCATTTTGTGAGCTTTTTTTTTTTTTATTAACGTAACATTTAAATAAATATATATATATATATATAGGAAGAACGAAGTTACGCTATTTTTTCCTCCCCTTTCACGCTCGTCACGCTGATCCACGTAAGTATACATATAAGTTGGTTGATTCGCTCGCTTTCTATCTTTTTCATATCATTTTTCTTTCTTTTTTTAGTTACGTATTCGTATACTACCAGATGAAGGGAGTCTCGCCACCGAAAAACTCTATCTTCAACGAATTTAACGAACCAAAGTCGTTACCGTTTCCTTTCTCAATTTACGATAATCGTATACCGCGTCGCATTATGTCGTAGTATAGAGTCGCTCGGCTGCCCCATCCATCGCTGAGGGAACTATTTGTGCCACTGCTTATGGGCAATTTAAGAATATCGTTTGACTTTTTCTTTTCGTACCGTCGTATATTCGACGAGATTTTTTTTTTTTGTTCCAAAGCCATAGCGCTGAACATAATGCCCTAGGCGATTAAATACATGTATCGGAGAAAAATTAAAATACTTTTCGCTCGATTGAAAAGTCGTATAAATACAATATACTAAAAAGTATATATATACACTTCGATGCAGAAAATTTACTTCTTATCTCGATTTTCAGCTATATTTATAAGCGAAAAACTCGTAAGGTCGCAAATTATTCGCTTATACGTACGTATAAGCGAATGCCACCATAAATAACCCACCAAATCGAGCTGTGTCCATAATTTAACCATTTACTTCGCTTATAGTATAAGGTATATAATATGTAGATACGTATTGGAAAAAATCGTCGTCGCTAAACCGTAGCGTCGACTTTTCAGCATGAATCTTAGAAGGTGTTTTTTTTATTTTTATTTTTCACCCTACTTCGCTAAAATAAGCTCGCTACAGTCGTAGGGTATTAAATTTAGGAGAGAGAGAGAAAAAAAGAAGAAAAAATAATTCGAAAATTTACTCAGCACCATTTGCGAATAAACTGTGAACTAGAAGATGACTGACGAAAGGATGAATGAGAGAGTAAGTGACTAGAATTTTAGAAAACGTTAATTTTTAACGAGACCAACGCTGAACGCATGAAAAGGTTTTGCATCGCTTAAACCTCGAACCAAGCAAAAAAAATGAAAATGTACAAAAGGTAAAATAAAACCAAGATAAGGAGTTGAAATACCCTTTCTTCTATTTTATATGTCACGGTTTTTTTTGCCTCGAGGATGGAGGAAGGAAGGAGTAAAGAATAAAATTCACCGTGAGTTTAGTAACAGTTTATGCATTTGTAAACCCTATTTTTTATTTATTTACTTATTTTATACTTTGCATTTCTTCTATCAAATTTCAAATCGCACATCAAGATACGTTGACAGAAATGACCACGGAAAGCGCATTCATTGTTTGAATTTTTTTTTTTTTTAAATTATAAAAGAGCTCGAAATTTGACATTTAAACGCCCATCCTAGGCGAGCGAGCCCGAGTAAAATCATAAAGAATCAAACGAATCAATAATGCAAAAGTGAGCCTGAAAAAAAAATCGATTCGTTCCTAATACCACAGAAATGATATTACGAATAATAATACAAAATTTTTAGATTGAAATTAACTCACTTAAACAGTTCAAAACATTTCACTCGTTCAATCGCTATTATTCGAATCGTTCGCGAATGATTCACACAAAAAAATTTCGTTCGCGAAAAATTGATAAAGAGGACCCTTCGTATATGAAGGTTGAAATATTTCCAGTTGGTCGCAGCCGAGATTCACATAAATTAAATCGTTCATGAACGATTTATATAATTAGAAATTGTTCGCGAATGATTCGCGAAATAAAATATCGTCAGTGAAAAATTGATGAGAGGATCACCATGAATGAAGGTAGAAAAAATCCCAGTTGTTTACGGACGAAGTTCACAAATGGTAGATCGTTCGCGAAACGATTCACATGAGAAATCGTTCGCGCATGATTCACGAAACAAAATTTTGTTCGGGAAGAATTGATACGAGAACTTTTGTGAACGAATGTTAAAAATACCTTCGTTACTAGCAAATGGAATTCGTGAATAGTAGGTCGTTCGCAAATGATCCATGAAATATTTGGTCAAGTTCAATTCCCATCAAATAAATCGGTTAGTTGGACAAAATGAAGGTGGGAATGATTTACCGAATATTGCTTCGTTCGCGAACGATTCGTTGAAGAAATATCGTTCGTGAACGACTTGAAAAGAAAAAATTTGGTTCCCGTTCATGAAAGAATCGCTGCACAAATTTACGAAGGCTGACATTAAATAGATGAATCGTCATTGACTATTCGAAAAAAATTATTCGTTGGCGAACGACTCATAATGAAAATTATTCATTCACGAAAGATTCTTGTTAAAATGCTCGGGTGGTGAATAAATTTCCAAAAATTATATTTGCTCACGATTCACAAAATATTTCACTCGCGATCGAATCGTTTTCGAACGATTCATCAAAATATAATTCGTTCCTTAATACGATTCGCAGAAAAATTACAACGTTCGCGAATGATTTGGGGAATATCATTTTGAAAATGATCGGCTCTCGAACAATTGATCAAGCACTACATTATTTGTCAACGATTCGTAAAATTGATCCCTCAGCGATGAACAATTGGTCGTTAAGAAATATAACGTTCACAAACGATTCACAAAATATGATTTCGTTCGCGAACGAATGATCAAGCACTATTTATTCGTCAATGAGTTCGTTAAAATATCACCCCCGAAACAATTTGTTCGAAAAAAATTACGTTTGCGAACGATTCACTGGATGAACTTTCGTTCGCAAACGATTCACTGGATGAACTTTCGTTCATGGATAACTCACATTATGAACTTTTGTTTGTGAACGATTCGAAAAGAATTACTTTATTCGTCGATAAGTTCGTTCAATTATCATCTCAGAGGCAATCGAATCGTGACAAAATATAACGTTCGCGAACGATTCACAATATATACTTTCGTTCGTGAACGACTCATCTAACAATATTTCATTTCACAACGATTCTCAAAATTTCTACCTCAGTGATAACAACTGATTCGTAAAAAATTATGACGTTCGCGAACGATTCACAAAACAGAGTTTTGTTCATAAACCATTCATCGATCACTACTTTATTCGTTTACGATTTCGTTAAATTACCATCTTGGAAATGAATGAATTGTAAAAAACCACGACGTTCGCGAACGATTCACAAAACATACTTTCGTTCGCGAACGATTCACATAGCATTATCGATTAAAAATTCCGGTAAAAAATTATTTTCATGTCACTTCAACAAGTAATTCGAATTCCAGAAAAACACCGATTCTTTTACACGAGCAAAGGTAACCAGATCAATATTATCGAACGATTTTGTACCACTGCATTAAAAAATCCCATAACTAATTGTAATCCAAATTACCGGGTGTACCTGTAAAATAGGTACTTGGATGGTAATACTTCTCTTATGTCTGATTTCGCAGATTATTTCGAAAGTTCCAGAACAGCAACCCTTTTAACGTCACAATGCTCTAATTGATTACCAAACTCGACTCATTTCAATTAAGAATTTAACCAATAAACCACACACGCTATACGCAGCCCAAGCTCTCAATTTATTAACGCGAGATGAAAGATACTTCACGCCATATTATACACACACACAAAGGTAGGTATAGGTAGGTTAGGTATATTTCAAGCGCACAGCACACGCAGACAAAACCACTAAGCTCGTAATTTTTTTCCTTTTCAAATTCTTTTGTGATATAATATACGCGACTAAACAATAATCAAACTTCAAAAATACTTTATCGTTTCCACGAGTATCGCATCATAATATTTTATTCACTCTTGCTAATATTATCAACGACTCGAATAACTCGTATTTCTATTCATTTCGAGAGTGAAATACGAAAAAAGGAGGGAAAAAATGATCATTTAAAAATCCAAATAAGGCAATATTCCAACATAAGCACATCGTATATCGTTGTAGAATGCGAGAAACATGCTCATAATCTCCGCATTCGATTCTTATACGCAATTTAAACTCGCAGCATATTAATAAAGTTACAACACGCAATACCAAATACCAAAACATCCGACAAAGAACTCGTAAATTTACAGTCATGCTTCACCCCCTATCCCTAAATGTCAGATCACAAGGCTGAGCCTTTATTAATAAAGATTTTTAAACCGTCGTCGTACAGGCTTTCAGTCAAAAATCATGGTTTCAGTGCAAACCAGCTTCTAATACGATGTTTACAGGATACAAGTAAATACAAACCAACGATATTTTTCAAGCTTACTCTTTAAACCCTCTTCTCTTCCTCACATGTTCGATTTTTCCATCGTATAAATAATCTAGCCTATGATTGGAATTTTTTTTCATAATATTTAATCTTTGACGAAGTAGGCCACGGTTTTACATCAATATTACGTTTATCCAGTGCTAGAAATTCAAAGATGATAATATCATATTCAAAACAGCTAAATATATTCGATTTAAAATTCATACGAAAAAATTCCATTCTTTTTCCTCAACTGACCAGTACCCTTTGAAATGAAAAATAGACGAAAAAAATACCAACGCGCGATTCCGTGATTGACACTTTTAAATTTTTTAACCGGCGAGATTTTGCAAAAAAAAAAAAAAAAATAAATAAAAAAAATAATCGTGTTTACTCCATCTCTTTGAATTTTTAAAAGGGGTAATTTTTTTTTCAAACCCTTTTATTTGATTTATTATTACAATTTTATTACGCCAAATTGTACAACGTTAATTTTTAATTTGATTTATACTCGTAATCCAACGGTCAAAATTAGAACAACTGCTGTTTTTTTAAATTTTAACATCGATAGCATCAGATGCAGTGTTTATTTGGAAATTATTTATATTATCTCTCTACCATCTCCACAAACTGATAAAATTATTACCACTCGATACTGCATTAGAATTTGAAAAAACACGCCTCCTACCAACAAGCTGATTTATGCTGACAAATAATTAGAAATGTGGGAAAGAATGTTGAAAAAAACCAACCCTCGATTCGTTAGTAGTATAAACTCAAATGACCGAAAATTGATCTCTGCGCGATCTGAACGTTGAAAAAAAATTTTGTGATTAATTCCTGTTCTCAGACGTCTAAAGAACAAATTTACCGAGGATGCCTATTTTTGACCCCCCTCCCCCCATCGCTATCTTCTCATGTATGACCGGTATCAAAAACCTTCTCAAATAAAAATTATAGCTAGAATTATTAGGAATATTTTGTGTTATGTGCAAAATTTCGTCCAGACCACTCCCCCGCCCCTTATTTCGCAAATTGTCCGTGGAAAGTACCCTAAAAATCGATTATTTCTATTTTACATCGAAATTAACTGACCCGTACTCGATGGAATCAAAACTGTTCACAATCACAAAGAGAATACACATACTCGAAATTCGGCAACTTTGCGGATTTTGTATGAAATTGACTCCAAAATGGTGAAAATCACTTCAAGTGGAAATCCGAGGGGGGGGGAGGCTGATGCCTTGAAGTTTCGCTAATTTTGAGGTAAAACAGAAACAATCTATTTTTGGGGTGTTTTTGACGGACAATTTGAGAAATAAGGGGCGTGGGAGTGGTCTGAGTGAAATTTTGCACATAACTCAAAATATTTCCAATACTTCAAGTTACAAATTTCATTTGAGAAATTTTTCGATACCGGCCATGTGTGAGGAGATAGGGGCGTTTCTCTGAAAAATGAGTGGGTTCTCGGGAGTAGGGTGGATCAGAAAAATAGTCATCCAAGATGAATTTGTTCTTCGGACTTCTGGGAACAAGAATCAATCATAAAATTGCTTATAACATTAAGATCGCGAGAATTTCCCCTGGTTACATAAACTTCGTGCCCGAATTTGATTTTTAATCAAGCCTATTATAAATTTCTGTAATCATTTTCTTATCAAATCATTATCTCGTTACCAGCGGCGATATACGAGCCTGAAAAAAACAGTACACCTCAATAGCACATTACTGTACTTACACAAAAGCCAAAAGCCAACAACACCAACCATATAGAATAAAAAAAAAAGTGGCGAATGAGTAAAAGCAAAACAACCGCACGAGCTCATTTATCGTACAAAGCTCGTATAACGTCGCAGCTGCCTTCTCTCCGAGGTCCCTAGCTCCCTACGCCACATCCATACAAAATTTTCGGGCTCTTTTCCAATTTTTTTTTTCTTTTCAAATCCATCCTACATGTACACACACACACGCACACAAACACACACACATATTACTCGTACATTAGGTCGCCACCGCGAGTTTATAAGCACATAGTGTACTTTCAAGCTACATATGGATGAAGTAAGGCAAGAAGAGACGACCAACCTGAAGCTAAAAACCATGGCGCGTTACGAGCTCGTTCGCGATTTCGATCAACTTTTTCGATTTATTTCCATCTTGCCGCTTTCTCGCATCGTTGAATTCGTAATTTTGAAAAATTTATACGTAAATTTTAACTCTACAGCGATTGGACGGCGTTAGAGTTGGAGGAAAAAAAAAAAAAAGAAAAAAAAACAGCCCTAAAATAAAATGTATCTGTAGCGGTGGCTGGCGCTCTCCCCCTCTCTTACCGCGTAAACTATACTTTCGGCTTCGACGAAATTTTTCATACTACGTACATTTTACAACTTCCGGGCGTTATTTTTGCGGCGCGCGTGGCGTGTCGGTGTGTTTTTCTGCCCTCTCTTTCCTTGTATAACAACATCGTTCGTTTTTTATTTTACGCCACGAGTATTTGAAATTCCATAAATTTTCAAGCTTCGTTCCCTTCGTTACCTTTCACTTTCCTTCTCTTGTTTCGTATCATGTACCGTAAATAGCTATAGAAGAGGGGAAAGAGGTCGGTTTTTTTCGATCGAAAATTTTTCATGTACGTACACTTTTTTTTTTCTTCTTTCCTCTCGTTTAAGCAGCACGCGCACAGGGTGCTGGTAAAATGATATTCGTACTTTGAAAAATACCTAATTTATACTTTTCAGCAGTATATACCGATATGGCATATCGGTGATGAAAAATCAAGCCATATTCCCCCTCTCCCTTTCACCATCACTTGTAAATTAAATTTGGCCTTTTTAAGTCCATTGAAGCAAGATACGAAGATTAACATTATTAAACAGCTACTGAAATATTTGTACAAATTCACTATACCAGAATTTACGTTAAGAGGTTTACAAATGAAAAATTAGAATATTTTACCACTGGTATAACCAATAAACCATCGGATTTTTACCAATAGAAAAGTCTACCATTGGTATTTCAATGGTGACTACAAATAAAATCCATCCATTGGCAAGGTATCTATTACTGCAGCGCTTCATTCACAATATGAGAAATAAATCAACGTGTAAGTTTGACCACCGGTTACCAATGGTAAAATAAAGGAATTTTAATAATAGAGAGGTTTTACCCCTAATCAGCAATGGTACACCACTGGTAATTGACGGTGTAACCCATCCATTGATAAGGTTTCTACTGTTGAAGTGTTTCAACTTCCGGTGACTCTGGTAAACCAATGGAGATATCTTACTATAATTTGCCAGTGGTATATTACTGATAATTACAGGCGAACAATATTTATTGGTAAGGTTTCCACCATGAGAGTGTTTCAGCGCTGGTGTCATTGGCAAACCAAGGGATTTTTTTAACCAATGGAGAGATTTCACTATGACTTACCAGTGGTATACCATTGGTAATTATAGATAAACTAACTATTGAAGCGTTTTATTCAAAATACCAATGATAAACCAATGGATGAGTTTTACTACCGGTTAACAATGGTAAAGTGAAGGAATTTATTAATAAATGGAGAGGTTTTACCTCTGGTCAGCTATGGTATGCCATTGGTAATTGGTGATAAAACTCATCCATTACTAAGATTTATACTATTGGAGTATTGAATTTTTGATGACTTCTCAAAATCAATGGATTTTTTACTGATGGAGATATCTGGTGGTATTATATAAGTAATTACAGGTGAACCATATCCATTGGTAAGGTTTTGACAATGGGAATGTTTCAGCTCTGGTCCCATTAACTGACCCATGGATTTTTTTGACCACTGAAGAGATTTCACATAACTTACCAGTGATGTACTATTGGTAATTAGGGATAAACCATATTCATTGGTAAGGCCGCCACTACTGTGGATGGGGGAGGGGGGCGTGAAACCTCTGGTATCATATGTGTGTTAAAAAAAATTGTCACCAATCAACAGATTTCATTATAGTTAGGAGTGGTATATAAGTGATATACCACTCATAACCGGATACCATTGATGGACTATAAATTTTTTTTACCAATGGAGGGGGTTTACCACTGGTTAATAATAGTACACCATTGGTGATTGGAGTTGAAATTCATCCATTGGTAAGGACTTTACTACTAGAATGTTTCATTTCTGGTATCACAACTATGGTAGTGAATTTTTACCAATGGAAAGGTCTTACCACTGGTTACCGGTAGTATACCATTGGTAATTGTATAGGAAAAACCATATTTACTGGTAAGGTTCCTACACCTGGAATGTTTAAACTCTGGCGTCATTGGTAAACCGACGAATTTTTTTTGGTAATGAAGGGATTTCATCATGGATTACCAGTGGTATATCTTTGGTAATTAGACGAGAACCATATCCATTGGTAAGATTTGTACCAATAGTGTTAAACCTCTAGAGTCAATAGTGAACTAATGGATTTTTTATTCTACAGAGAGATTTTGCCCCGGATTACCATTGGTATATAAGTGATATACCACTGGTAACTGGGAGTGAAATTCATTGTTAGTAATTTTTCTGCCATTGGAGAGATTTATCTCTGGTACCATTGGTAGAAAAATGGATTCTTACCAATGGAAATGATTTACCACTATTAATAATTAGGGGTAAAATTCATCCACTGGTGAAGGTTTTACTGCTGGAATGTTTTATTTCTGATATCACAGGGGAAGGGTTTTACCTCTGGTTACCATTGATAAACTAAAGTGTTTTCATTGATGGAAAGGTTTCATCCTTATTTACCAGAGGCTTACCATTGATACTTGGAGGTAAAACCCATCCATTGGTAAAGTTTCCATTTTTGAAGGTTTCAACTCAGATATCATTGGTAAACCGGTGGATTTTTTTACCAACAAAGAAATTTGACCCTTGGATTACCACTGGTATAAAAGTAATGTACCTCTAGTAACTGAAAAATTGACCTTATCTTACAATAGGTTTTCCACTAATAGAGTATTTCAACTCTACCAACACTGGTACAGCTATGGCTTTTTACCTGAGGAGGAGGGGATTAATGAGCAGATTAGTGGTTTACCAATGCCTATCAGTGGTATTTTTTCGCATAAGATAGAGTCGAATAAAAAAAAAATCAGAATTAAAATCACTGTAAGTGCGAATTTTGTGGCACAAAAAAGGTAGGTAGCATAACAAAAAAAAACGAACTGTAAATTAAGAGTTTGATGAGAAAAGTATACTTTTGCCAAATTTTCTATCGTTCAATTTTTGGCCCAAATTCATCTAGTTTACCATCAAAAATTTTGAGAATTTGCCCCAAGTTATGGTACAATTTGTCAAAATTGAGACTATTCGATACATTGAACGCGAATTTCAAACCGACCACCCTCCCCTCTCAGGCTCTCACCTCAAAAAACTCTTTTATAACGCCTGTCAATAAAAAATAGATAAATTTTGCCGTTCATTTTGTATATTTTATTTTATACACATCTGAATCGGATCTTTTTCCTTTCACACACTCCCCTGCTTTCATCAAAAATTCCAACGAATACTTACATATACTTCAAGAAACGATATAATTCGACTAGATTGAAAGAAAAAACATCAAACCATTAATGAAGAAGTAATAAAACCCGAGTGGAAAAAATTGCAATGCTCGAGTGACTCGAAGGCGAACGATGCGATAGTTTTGCGAAAAACTATACAGGATTTAAACGTTTCGTTGAGAAAAAATTCTCGAGTACTTGCTCGAAGTTGGAATAGTTTTACACGAAAAATTTCGTAATTTTCATTACATTTCAGAGAAAGCTATTACCATTGCTCGATAAACTCTTCTTAAGTATAGAGGTTTTTTTTTTTTTCTTTCTTTCTTTCTTTAAAACTAGGTACATTCGTTCGCTTGTGTGTCGCGACGTTCGTACGTTCCTTTGAATCCAACTTGGAATAATCTCAGGCTCCTCGTTATTTTTCGCTACGAACGCTTCGTTTTATTTGAAAATAAACGCGATACAAAGCTCGCTCCGGATGCTTTTTAATACGAGAGAAACGACGTAATTAAAAGTCCGAAATACCCCTATTCGCCTTTATATACCCATACATACCTTACGTATACGTATGTAATGTGTACTCCTTACATGCGGCTCGTTTTTATTTCTACTCATATTCACTCCAATTTAGAACACGAATGAGATTACGGTAATTGTACCTAGAGACCTATATGTATTATAAGGGTCTAGAAAATAAGTACCCTGGGTACTGCAGAACTACTACAGAAAACTAGGGGCGAGAGAGAGAGAGAGAGAGAGAGAAAGAGAAAAGAAAAGGTATAGGAAACGAACGAAAGGGAAACCTGTTAATATACGTATAGGAAAGAAAGCATTCTACACTACGCCACCCCACTCTAAATCGTGGAGCTATAATCCACGTTCTAGCACCTTTGCTCAAACAAGCTATACTGCACACAACACACTCGCTTTATTATATTGTACACTTCGAATGAAACGAAATATAATTTAATTTTTCCGCGAATCCCATTCCAGCTTGTACTTTTTTCAACAGAGAAAAAAGGCGAGGTAGACGAGAGGCTAGGGGGAGGGAGGGGGGGCGAAACAGAAAACGAACCCAGAAACCGCAATCCTATGCCAAAGACGAACATCTCGAATTACTTATATACATCGAGCGACGTATTGCTCTTCTTCCCAAAGGCGTTTCAACAGAGGCTTTTTGCTAAGCACGTTGAAGTAACTTCAATTTTTATTCTATACTTTCCTCAAATACACGATACAAATGTCGCCAACAAATACACCGGACGACCGTACAATCATCTAGCACCCTCAACTTCACTTATTCTATAGTTTACCCCTTTCGAAATGATTTATACCATTATATTAAGGGTAGGCAAAAGGCAGCCATATCCCACCGAAAGTGAATTCGTTTGCAAAACGATTTCTTTGTAAGTATTTTTTTCAACTCGACGAGTTTTTAATTTCGATTTTTATTAAATAAAAAAAAATGGGAGGAAGGGGGAAGCTAAGGTATACCTGCACACATAAATAAAGAAATATAAGACGATATAAAGAATAAACCTGCGATTTAATGAACTAACGTTATACGTGTGGGTGTTGCTCTCGTATATACTACTTATACCGAGCTGTACGACAAAAGATACACTTTTTGATGACTTATTCATTCGGCGTTATTCACCCGGAAAGAAACGAATTTAATTCTATACCACTCGAACGACTGTGCGCCTTATTCACCGAAAATCGCGCACCGAGTTTTATAATTTATTACGCCCGTGCGACCATATTTTTGACGTAATTAAATTCGTATAATATACTGCAATCGTGTCGATTTTACATGCTAAATTACAAACACGGGGTACTTAATTTAATTCGTGAAATTATTAAAAAGAATTCAATTCAAGGATAAGATTTGAGATTTTTGAGAAAAAAAAAAAAACCTCGAATGAACGAAAAAATTCTAGTTTGAATGCTTACTGGGTTTCCAAAGGTCGCAAAAAAAAAATAAATAAATAAAACGAAATAATTCGCCAGAAACGAGTTTTTAGTACCTACTTCGACACAAGTAGGGAAAAAAATAGAGTAGTAATTCACCGAGAATGAATTTCTTTCGTGAATAATTGAAAAAAGTAATTCGAGCTAAATTACTCGGAAACGTGCAATTTGCTAATGAATAAGTTAGAACTGCATTATTATTAACTCGGAATACAGTAATTTGCAAATATCTGGACTATTATTATTAGATAGGTGAAAAACTATTCAAAAACGAGCAAATTATTCCGTATAGATACTAAAATGCGTAGATTAGGAAATTATTATGACAAATCACAAAAAATATGGTCATTCGTTTCAGTAATTGTGATCTGATTCGTAATTTGGAGAAAAAGTTATCAATTTTTAATGTGAGACAAAAATTCAGCTGATACAAAAAATACGAATTTTATGGTAAATTACCAAAAAATACATAATTTAGGGTAAATGACTAAGAAATGGGTAATTTACAGTAAATTACCGATAAATAATTAATTTACGGTAAATTCCCAAGAAATGAGTAATTTACATTGAATCACTGAGAACAATTTGACTTATTGCGAATTATTAAAAAATGTATAATTTAAGGTAAATTACCAGAAAATACTCTCATTTACGGTAAATCGTCATCGCTTACAGTAAATTACCAAAAAATAAGAAATTCCAGCTAAATTACCAAAAAATACATAATTTATGGTAAAATACTGAAAAATGCATAATTCATTGTAATTTACTAAAAAATACTCAATTTACAATAAATTACCAAAAAACACGAAATTTTTGGTAAATTACCAACAAATGCATGATTTTTGGCGAATCATCAAGAAATATGTAATTTACAGAGAATTACTGAAAAATACACAATTCACCGTAAATTACCAAAAATACTCAATCGACAGTAAATCACCAAAAAACATGTAATCTCTGGTAAATGGTTGAAAAATACATAATCTTTGGTAACTTACCAAGAAAATCAGTAATTTTGGGTAAATTACCAAAAAAAAACCTGTACCTTACGGCAAATTATTGAAAAAAATTTGTAATTTATAGTACTTTTGTGAATTACCACATAATACATTATTTATGGTGAATTATTAAAAAATAGGTAACTCGGGTAAATTTACAAAAAATACGCAATTCTCCGTGAATTATCAAATATATCAAATTTTCCCGTAAATTACCAAAAGATACATATTTTAGGATGAATTACCAAAAAATACGCGATCGAAGTAAATCACTAGAAATAAATATTTCACAATAAATCACCAAGTAACTAATAATAAATTACAAAAAAATACCTAATTCTAAGTAAATTACCAAAAAAAGGATAGTTTCTGGTAAATTACCAAACATCTGAAATTTTTGATAAATTATCAAAAAATGCTCGACTCAAAGTAAATTACCAGAAATACGTATTATGCAATAAATCACCTAATTACGTAATTTACAGTAAATTACCAAAAATACATAATTCGCAGTAAATTACCAAAAAATGTGCAATTTTTAGTAAATTACTAAAAAATTTGAAATTTCTGGAAAATTATGAAAAAATATATAATTTAGGTTGAATTACCAAAAAATACGCGATTCAAAATAAATGAGCAGAAATACGTATTTTATAATAAATCGCCAAATTATGTAATTTACGATAAATTACTAAAAATACATCATCCTCAGTAAATTACCCAAAAATATGTAATCTTTGGTAAATTACCAAAAAAAATATGAGATTTCGGATAATTTGGCAAAAAAATAGTAAACGATTGGTGAATTACAAAGAAATCTGTAAATTTTGATGTACTAGCGTAAAATCTGTAATATCTGGTAAATTACCAACAAATAATATGTAATTTAGGTTGAATTACCAAAAAATAGGCGATTCAAAGTAAATAACCAGAAATACGTATTTTACGATTAATTTGCCAAATTATGTAATTTCAAGTAAATTACTAAAAAATATGAAATTTCTGGTAAATTAGCAAAAATTATGTTATTTTTAGTAAATTACCAAAGAATCTGTAAATTTTGCTAAATTGGCAAAAAATCTGTAATTTCGGGTAAATTGCCGAAAAACATGTAATTTCAGGTAAATTACCACGAAATATGAATTTTAGGTTGAATTACCAAAAAAGGTGAGATTCAAAGTAAATTTCTAGAAATACGTATTTTACAATAAATCGCTAAATTAGACATGTAATTTACAATAATTACCGTAAAAATGGGTAATTAACAGAAAATTACCGTAAACTTGGGTATAAATCACTGTAATTAATGGTAAAATACGTAATTTACACGGAATAACCCCAAAAATTAAATTTTCCTTGTAAATTTCACTATTGAAAATAATAATCCACCTTAAACGGACCTAACAACGACAACGATTCACTTCGTAGAGTAATTACACACAAAAATTTCGTATCTTTTCACATCTTGAAAAAATTTTCCATTTATTTCCTCTCGCTTTCGGTCTCTTCTGCTCTCTCTCTCTCTCTCTCTCTCTCTCTCTCTGTAGGTATCTCACGTT
>FIZR01014475.1:0-20942 GCA_900060175.1 Ferrisia virgata | reverse complement strand
GGGGTTAAAAATTCCACCCCCCCCCCCCCGTCACATCTAGGACTTATATTAGATCTACATACCAAATTTCAGCTTCCTAGCTCAATTTGGAACAGAGTTAGGCGGAGGAACAAACTCAAAAAATATAAGAAAACATGTTGAAAAAAACACATTTTGTAGCTGTAAAAACAAGTAATGAGTGTGAAAAGTTAAAACCCTGAAAAGGCAAATCTACGACCCACCAACCAAGTCTACATACCAAATTACAACCTTCGAGCGAAATTTGGAAGGGAGAGGGGGAACAGTCCTTTTTCAAGGTTAAAAAGGGGTAAATCCAGCATATCTTCCCCTCTATCTAACCTAGAAGGCAAATTTTTAGATATGTTTTATAACTTTGGATTGTCTGTCGATTGCCTCAAAAAGAAACAATTTTTACGATTTTAAGCGCTTAGCACCTCCTCCCCAAATTTTGGACATGACTGGATTTTGATCCGAGGCCATCCCCACTCTAGAATATCAAATCCACCACAATCTAAGCCTATTTTCCAACTTTGATCGATTTTAGTCGGTATTGAGCTGAGCAAAAAATTATTAAGTTTTGTGAAAAAAAAAAAATAAAAATAAAAATGAATCTCTGACATCAATAAAAATAGTTGTAATGGACCACAAAACGAATTTTTTTGTTATCCTCCTCCCTCCTCATCCTCGATAGGGTCAATATGCTTAAATAAGCTAACTTTCATTAACAATGTGATATAGAAAATCAGACTAAAAATGAGCTATTTTATATTCAATAAATTTTTTCGTATCGAGAAATAGAGGGGTGCTACCATAAAAAAGTCTAGCAACCATCTACTTTCTGCAGCTGTCATTCTTCTTCGGTATGAGGTACAGAAAAAACTGTAGAATAAGAAGTGATGACTGTTTAGAGCTCTACATCTTTTATTCAGAAAATATTTTAGTAGTAGGAATTTTTGATCAACAGTTGCAAAATTACTAAACCAGTTTCAAAACTGAAAAATCCAAAAAAATCACTTCCACCATTCAAAAACATACTGTATTAAGGTAGCTTACACCGATATAAAATCATATACGAAAATCACACCGAACTTCCACCATCTAGGTTCACGTGTTCAGAATAAAAACATTTCCCATCCTCAACTAGCCTCTTGCTCCTATGGAAGAGCTAACAGGCCTATTTTTACATAAAGTGTTAATTTAATATTCACTTCAATTGTATTAGCTTCAAGGACCCCCTTCCCCCCTCTATCCACAACACTCCAAATATGTCAACATACAAGCACACACAACAAATTACCCCTTTAACGACACATCTCCACCATATCACTATACTCATCGCCTGACAATGGCCAATACATACAAATGCATAAATAATACCAATCAAAAAGAGTCAAAACAATAGGTAAATACTTATTTATGTCAAAATTCCAAGTATCGGTAATGAAAAAATTTCCACAACATGTGCGAAGGCAAAGCATGCTCCATAATCCTCCTATGTAGATGGCAATTCAATCAATACAAAGCTCAAATTACATTATCGTACGTATTAAACCGGTCAACAAAGAAGATAGAAAAATTTCAGTCGATTTAATCCATGCTTATCTTCATTGAATTTTCGTAAACAATGCAACAATTTCAATCGCACCATAAAATCTCTTTCAAATAATTATGTATTTAAAATTAATCCGATTTTTTTTCTCTCAATATCTGTTCAATTCATATACAACTTTGAAGACGAGCCTATCTATTATTTAGGGCAATTTTAAGGTCAGAAATATACTCATCTGACGTGGAAAAAACTGTCGCGATAAAAAAACATTTCACATGAACAATCAAAAAGTGGTGAAAATTGATAATAAGTTGTCTTTTTTGATATTAAATATCAGGAATTGGTTTCTGAAATAATAAACCTAGACCTATGTGTAAAATCGATTTCGACAGATTTTTTTTTGTTAAAATTGTTGAGGTCAAGTTTAATCCTTATCCCTCCTTAGTCATCCAAGTGACAAATTAAAGGTATTATTTTTACACATCATTCTCGCTTTACGTGGAAATTCATTAAATAAATATGTATTTAAATTGACGAAAAATTATTTTATTATATCTTACTTAGATAAGTCTCGTCGATTATTTACGAAAAATTTCGCCTTCTCTGTATTTTTTTTCTGTTGAGCGGAGAGGGGAAGTATAAATTTATGGCAAAAACCTTCGTCTTACATAAATAATTAAAAACCCAAACAAATTGTAGGAGCAGGGAAGGAATGAGAGAAGGAGGAGCTAGATAAACAATATTTTCGCAGAATAACTTAAGATAAAAAATTTAGCAGGAACAACGTCAGATATCAATGTTTTTCATGGTTTTAAAAATCACGAAGTCAAAAGCACGATAGACGTAATAAAACATTTCTCCGCCGCCCTTCATGCCAATGATTTCCTCATGCATCATGATTTCTCGGCTTGAATCATCGTCACACAGCATAGGTAAAATATTGGAAAACATTCGTCTAATTATAAGTATAAAAGATTAGTAAGTGAGTACGAGTATTTATAACGTAATATGTACGATTTACGACTAAATCGTTATAAGCAACATCGATTAAAAGACGTGATCATCGCATCATCTACTGTGTATATGTAAATTTTACGTGTACTGTATAAGTTTATATACCTATCTACGTATATATCAAAGATGCTAATACACATTCAAAACAAAAAATTAATTATTGAGAAAGGTATAGAGGTAAAGTTAGAAAAAGGAAGAAAACACATAAAAATGGATAAGAGAAGAATTTTTCGTTAGAGTATTACCATTGTCGGGCCACGTTGGCCTATTCGCAACGGAATCTGCTCGCGGCCTATTCGCAACGGAATCTGCTCGCCAGGAATTTTCATATTCTTGTTTCGGAAATTTTTTCTTTATTTCACATATACCTTCCGACGAATCAAAGCAAAATCACAACATAAACGGCCAACGATTAATTCTAAAAAACAAATCAAATCTAATGTCAAAAATCGCCCGATATGAATTTCAAATACGAGTAGATAGCTAGAATACCTTTAACAACCTATATCAATTTGTTCGTTCGTTCGTTTTGTATTTTCGTAAATTCATTTCGCAGGTATTGAATAAGTTTCAATTCGAAGATTGATTTTTTTTTTTTTTTTTTTTCATAAATCGATTCGATAAATATTTATATTTAAGAATATTTTTATCAATTAACGCGATTCTTTTCAACTGCTCTCATTTTCCTCCTTCCTTTTCATCGATAGATAATATGTAATCAAACTGAGATTAAATTGTTTCTTTTATTAATATTTAAAATTTAACAAACCTATTTACGTATTTCACTTCGTTACACATCGCTAGTTATCACTTAATTGGCACCACTTTTTCTCTCATTAAAAAATATCGTAAAAATATAAACAAACACTTATCCATGGGCAATTATACCGTACTCGTATACAAATTTAGCAATACTTTTTTTTTCATCGATTAATCATCTTTAAAAAAAAAAGCATCGCAGTACGTTGCTTTTTGAGCCTGATTTTCGAAAAGTAAAGGAAATAGACGTAAGAAAAGTTCAACCCTTTGGCTGCATTTATAGGAGAGATATGCGTGGGATAAACTCAATAAATTACAAAACACGTTAAAAAGTATTTGGAAAGTTGACGTAAAATATGAAAGAATTGTTAAAAATCATCAAAAATTGATGAAAAATTACGAGAAGTTGTAGAAAATCAAGTGAAAATTGACCTATAATATGAAAAAAACATAGCAAAAAACTATGAAAATTGCAGCGTAAAAAAATTGACAAAAAAAATTAAGAAAATTGACCCGAAATATGAGAAAAAACTCGTTCAAAACCATCGAAAATTGGGTAAAAAATTGTGAAAAATATATGAAAATTGACCTACAATACGAAAAAAATCGATATAAATTAAAAATAATTGGGTAAAGAATTAACAAATCGGCCCAAAATTACAAAAAAATTTTGTAAACTAAATGAAAGTAGATTTACGTAAAATATGAGAAAAATCGTCAAGTCTTTGACAATTGTTCAAAAATTACGAAGAAATGTTGGAAAATATGTGAAAATTTACCAAAGAGCATGAAAAATTATTGACAATTGGATAGAAATTGACTTTAAACAAGAAAAAAAAATCTAAAAAATCACAAAAGTTTGTGAAAATTGACCAAAAATTACGAATAAAAGTAAAAGAATATGTGAAAAATCGTTCAAAAGCATCGAAAATTAATCAAAAAACACGAAAAATTGTTGCAAATTGGATGGAAATTGAACTAGAACATGAGAAGAAGCGTTAAAAATCATCGAAAACCACGAAAAATCGTTGAAAATTCGGTGAAAATTGACCAAAAATAAGAAAAAAATTTAGAAACATATGTGAGAATTGATCAAATATATACGAAAAATCGTTGAAAATCTAAAAAAAATCATCAAACATCACGAAAAATTGTTGAAAAGTAAGTGAAAAGCGACTTAAATATGAAAAAAATCGTTAGAAAATCATCAATTACGAAAAAATGATGAAAATCAGGTATCACTTTACCCAGAATATGACAAAAATTGTGAATTGTTCAAAAATAACGTAAAAAATCGACCCAAATACCAATAAAATGAACTGGAAAAGTTGTTGAAAATTTGGAGAAAATTGGCCAAAATTCACGAAAAAATGTAGAAAAATTGATCTAGAACAAGTGAAAAATCGCTAAAAATAATAGCATATTGTATAAAAAATTGACAAAAATGCGAAAAAAATGAAGAAATTTGATCAAACAAGATAAAATAACGTTGAGAAATGGGCGAAAAAAGAACAAAAATCGTAAATAAAATTATTGAAAATTAGGTTAAAAATTGGACAAAAACTAATAAAAAGCGCAGAAAATTGATCAAAATCACGAAAAAATATTGAAAAATGAATGAAAATAATTCGATACTAAAAAAGAAATCGTTTCAAGTCATTAAAAATTGAGTGAAAAATGGACATCCTTTTTTCAAGGTTAAAATGGGGAAAATTTGATTGACAAAGGAGACTGACTTTTAAATACATTATTCTTTCGATTGGTTTAAAAACGAACAATTATTGGCATCCCCCTCTCTCTCACTTCTCCAAAATTCGTACATGATCTCAAATTTGATCGATTTTAGTCGGTACCGAGCGAAGCAAATGATTTTTGGTTTAAAGAATAAAATAAACAAAATAAATAGGTATCCAACATGGTCAAAAATGATCTCAATGGTCTCTAGCGCCATAAAATGAATTACATTGATACTTTTCCCTCCCTCCACCTCAGGTCGATCGTCTGTAACAGCCCAGTTTTCATTGACAATAATGGCATAGCAAACCAAACTAAAAAATCGTACACAATTTTTCACATCGTAAAGATTAGTAGGTCATTTTTACGATTATAATTAATCTAGAATTACTCTACTCGTAGCAGGTAAATGATCATATTTCTAAAATTTGGGGAACGAGATTCGGAAACAACAAAACATTTTGAAAAAATTTCATCGGGGATAAAATTCACCACTGGAATATTCCTCGTTCGTATATACCTTTCACCAAAGTATACGAAATCAACTTACAATTCATTTTAAATTGCTTCAAATAATTAATCAACAGAGAAGCGAAGAGAACTTATTAATTCCTTTTACATACCTATACTTGAATGTACGTTAGTTAAAGAAGATAATAAGTCTAATACCGCTATAGTTTAATATCGTTAATCTATCAAACAATGCAGTGTATTTAGTATAGGTAAAGGTACTTTTCACTTTGATAATTTTATTCGTATAAGTATTTATTATCACTGGAACACTCACTCGAACAGGTGGGTACTGGGTACATCTACCTAAATAGATATACAATACGTAATATCGTCGTATACGTATAGTATACGTATATAAATGTACGTACCAACATAATCAATTCAATCAGAATCCTTTGAGAGATGCTTAAAATCACTCTCGAATAAGCTATCAAAACAATACCTTTTCGTTAGATATTGAAATATGATAGGAGGATAATTCATCATATAAACAAGAGACCGTAATCATCATCGTCATCAGTTTATCTCTACAACAAACCTATATGTACTCGTATTGGTTGCCTGCCTCGAATATCAACGCGACACCGTTTTTTATTATAATCCGGTATATTTACGATAGAATTTGAACACAAATAAACGTCGATGTGTGACGAAGATTAAACCTTTTTTTTTTTTTTTTTTTTTTTACTATAGTATTATTTATAGCGATGAACTTTTCAATAATAATAAGTCCCTCGTACCTAATACCTATTACCTACCTATATCTGATAATACATGCTTTTGTCAAAAATCATTTTCAATGTGTAGGTATTAGCAATGAATAAATGCACGATTTACCTACACGTACTTATCGCCAATACATATAATTGCGGATTTAAATGAAAATTACAAATGCGATACGACGATATCGCTACAGAAGTCGTTTAATGTTTAGTAGATTCAAGTCCATTTCGATGATAACCTAAACCTCGCTTAAAATAATCTTCTCATTTCTTTTTCTCGCTTCATTGGATTAAAAAAAATACGAATAATATGATTCTTTCTTTCTCTTTCCAACAATATCTTTTTATCGACATAACACAATATCACTACATAAATAGAAACATCGACTTGGAATGTAAAAATAGATGAGTAAAATTATGCAACAACGAACGCTCGAAAAAAAAGACCACCATCGAGATCATCCCTCCCGGAGATCTTTTGGAATATACAGTAAAATAAAACGTCCAAATACATAAGTACGTCGTTTAAGTTCACACGTGAACTAAATGTATCAAATTATTAACCTTTTTTTTTTCTCACTCAGGAGTTGAGTTCATTTCTCAAATGAATGAAAATATAACTTATACTACTTCAGCAACATTATCTAATATTTTCGTTTAATTTGATTATACTTTGATATTACCGCAATATTTCTCATTTAATTACAAAGTTATTTTAATTACATACGTGCAGGTAGTTGCCATTTACTCGTATTTGCAAATCGACTGAAAATAGCGATGCATAAGCGAGAAAATACTATTCTAAGGTCATTAACGCATCGAATGCGCTTCTTCTGTGTAGACAGCTTCATTAACAACATCGATATTATTATTCACTGCTCATATAAACGTTATCAGTATACTGTTTCCGGTAATCGTTACTCCGAAAACATACCTTCACCTTCTCGATAATTTTAGTTCACATAAAAAAATTCAACATCACTTGGTAATAGTTGGCACCTTAATAGTTCAGTAGCTGGATTGGGTGATACTTGCTTTTCGAAATGCAGAACGTATTTGGAAGTTAGAAGAGGTCAAAAAAGGTAAAAATTGGTTATTTTGCAAACATCTCGCTCCCAGTGGGTTGCACATGAAATATAGCATAGTGCAAAAGTAAAGAATATAGAATTTTCTACATATAAGGTTATTATCTTTTTTTTTTTTTTTTTTTTTTTTTAGTGGAAGCAATAGGCACTGAATTGATATAAGGAACAAGTATCGAATCATTAATACAAAGTTACAAGAAAAAAAATCAGCGAAAAATACCCAATTAATTCATGAAAAATTCGAGTTGTCTCGTTCTATGGGGCCTAGAGACCTGAATTTTTTTTTAATAAACTCCTAAAAAATTTATCTTTTGGGAACAATATGAAAGGGGCTAATCGAACATTTTGAAGCCTTTAAATTTTGGATTTTTTAGAACCTAGTTGTATTTTTAATAGTTTCTAAAGGTGAGCGAAAAGCAATCTGAGTGCAGCGAAGACTGCCAAGGGGGTTGTATTTACATGTAATTCTAAATGCAAGGTATAAAAATTAGATTTTTTTGTGAATAGCCTATCCCAGTTTGCATGGCTTGTAGGCAAAAAAATCGATTGAATTTTCCACTACAAAGATGGTTATGTCGATCATAGCTCAATGGAGCGGAAGAAAGGGAGAGGAACTCGCGCAATTTCTTCAATATTTTCATATGTAAATGTGTCCCCTGTTTCGCAATTTACGAGATCGTGACGAAAATTATGCAAAAAATTTTTAGTTTTTTGGCATTCTGCGAGAGCAGACTATTTTATTGGATTACAGCTTGCTTTTCAGCAGTCTAGAAGCGTTCGTTGACATTTCTGGAAACTTTTAAGAAGGATGGGAAGCGAGGGGAAGGGTATAGAATAACGTACACGCTACGATTTTGGCCAGTAATAAGTATACTATAAGAATATCAAGGTCATAAAATTAAAATTCGAAGTGAAAAATACCTGTATTTGGACTTTCCTTCCACCTTCTCCCTCCTACATTTTGGAAATTTTTCCAAAATTTGAGAGTGGGCCACATAATATACTCACAATACACTTTTGCGCTTCTCTCAGCGAACTTTTAACCCCATTAATCAAATTTTTTCAAAGATGAACTGAAAATAGGGATTTTTTATAATTTTTCCTTTTTAGCCTGATTTTCTATGTCATATTGTCAATGAAAGCCAGACTATAACGGTCTATCTACCTACGGCGAACGAGGAGGAGGGGAATATCAACAATATTTGTTTCAGAGTCCCAGACTCCTAGAAAACTATTTTGACTACTTTTGGCCAAGTCCAAAATTTATTTTCATTTTATTTTTATTTATTCATTTTTTCTAAACTAAAAATCATTTGCTCACAGCTCAATATCGATCAAAACCGATCAAATTTGAGAAATAGGCTTCGATTGGCGGAGGATTTAATATTTTATAGAGGAGTTGACCTCGGGTCCAAATTCAATTACGCCCAAATTTGGGGGAGGGGCGCTGAGGGGCTAAAATCGCAAAAATAGTTCCTTTTTGAGCCAATCGATGGACCGTACAAAGCTGCATAACATATCCAAAAACGAGCCTCCTAGATTAATTAGGATAGGATGCATGAGAGTTTCCCCCTTTTTGTCCTTGAAAAAAGGCTGTTCTTCCCTTATCACTTCTCTAAATTCAGCTAGGAAGTTGAAATTGTGTATGTACAATGATAGGAGTGATTAATTAGCTTTTTAAGAGATTTCGGCTTTTCAACCTCATTGCACTCCCTCACAACTCTAAAAATGTAGTTTGTTGGTAGATTTTCCTCATTTTTTGTGTTTGTTCTTCATATATCCCCCCCCTCCCCCATTGAGCCAAAGAATTGAAATTTGGAACGTAGATTTTTCTTCAATTCACATAACTATAATACTTCACGAAAATCAGGCTGAAAATGCATGGCTTTTTTTTACACCTAGACAGCACTTCAGAGTCGAAAATCTGGAGTGTTCGGGTCACAAATAGCACTATTTTAAACAATCGAAAGTTCCTGACAGTGGCAAACTTTTGAGTTTTTGATGTGCTCAACAACTGCAGCTTTTTGATCGATATACTGAAACCATATTTATTACGTTTTTCTCAACTTATTAATAAAAAATCAACTCTGAATAAAAAATTACAACTTTTGGCTAAGTTTTTCATCAAAATCCATCAATGGTTCTATGTGATTTTACAATTCATTTCCAAAATCATCCAAACGAAATCTGAAGGTTAAAAATAAAAACTTCTCCTTACATTTTGAATAAAACTAACTACCAAAAAAATTAGGAAAATCTAACGTGCATTCAATCATTTTTCTGTCTCGGAAACAATAAAAATTCAACTGCACAGGTCACACTGTTCAGAGAGTTTTCTTTCGTCACATTTTTCATATATTTAAATTTTGTTCTGAATTTTTTTTTTTTTTAATATCTATTTACACATTTCTTATGAACTCTTTCAGACCCAAACAACAAAAACCCCACCATTAAAATACACATTATTTGATCGATCAAGCGTATGACCTCAATTGACCAGTATGGCCACCAAAAAAACAAATCACAACCCGATCGATCTATTTACATACCCTTTTTTCTTCGACGATGTCTTTACGTATGGTCGGCAACTCCGGCAAGCAAACCGTGCCGACTAGAAAATGTTTCATGAAAATCATCATATTGAAAAAACGTGCAGTACGAAATGAGAATAAGTAAATATATAAAAAGTGAGAATAATATCGATATATTATTATTATGTATATATTTTTTTTTTTTTCAATAATGCGAACTATTATTTTCTCGATTACATTAACAAATTATCATTATCGCAGTTTTAAAAACTTTCTCTTATTAGTCGACGACGCGACGGGGACAAGAACAACCATAAAAGTATAAAATACTTATGGATCATGTACGCGAGTATGAAAAAATAAATAAGAATAATAAAATTCGATCATCGCAGTATAAGTAACTCGCGTACGTATATAGTTCATTATTATAAACGATGCTACTGAAACGAAATTATACGCGAGATTAGAATATAAGTAAGAAGAATGAGTGAAGAAAAAAAATCAAGAGGAAAATTTAACCTTAATAAAACGGCTAAAGGTTTCTTATGCGAAGCAACCGTAACGACAACGACGCCGTCGTCTTCTTATCTCGAAGTTATACGCTCTTCGTGAACAGAGATGGTGTTATTTATCAGCATACACTACAGTTTCATGTACCAATAGTGTACTACGTACGAACAGTATATAAATGAATGTAAGTAACGTATGTAGCACATTATGTATAAACGTTCGTGCAAACATAATTATCACTTTTCTTTATCCTTTCTGTTATTTGGTATATGAAGACGATGCACTACTAAGTATACAATATATATATTAGTACAGGAACCTTTTTTTGATATAAATAGGCACAAGTGCTACATACATACACGTAAGTAAGAAGTTAACCACATAATTATTATCAATCCAACATTAAATCAACATTACAGTACCTAGCACAAAGGTTACAAGTCTTACATAGATTTCGTTATGGAATATCGTACACCGAAAGAGCTTTAATTACTCGTGCACTCGTATCAACTTAAAGTTTCCCATCTCGTTCTTTCTTTCTCAATACATTATGCATATCGTTACTGTCTTACCGTTTCATTTATTAGATAAGAATAATATGCGAGAGATTCAGGTTAGCCTTTCAAGATCATTACAGCTAGATCCAGATACACAGACAAGTTGGGCTCTCTCCAACACTATGGATGAAGTTCTTCACTTCCCAAAGGTCTAACTCCACTCAAATGCCAGATAGAAAAAAAATTGTAGGATAAAAAATGATCAGTATTTGAAGCTCGAAAACTTTTATTCGACACATTTTTCCATAACTTTAATTTTGAGGGGAATTCTTGGTAACTGGTTGAGAACCATTGAACCGGTTTCAATACTGCAAAATTCAAATGAACCACTCCGATACGTACTATTACGATACCTCATCGAAACATACCCTTCGTTTTGATTTTTTGAGAATGAACACGTTTTGTAATTTTTTGAGACACCCTGTAGGTAATTCAAAAGCCTTTGCCAATAGAGATTCAACGCCGTTAGAATCGCAAACGATATTAGTGATTTTTTTTAGCTACCTAGCAATGGAAGGGTGATACATTTTGATGAAGTTGAGAAATTCTTCACTTTCCCAAGACCTACCTTGTTCCCAGTGCCAGATGGAAAAAAAACTTGTAGGATAAAAAACAATCAATATTTCAAGCTCTAAAACTTTTATATTCATGACTAATTTTATAGGAACTTTGGACAACTGACTGAGAACCACGGAACCGGTTTTAACACTGCCAATTTCAATTTTATGAGAACTTTGGACGATTCGGTGAAAACCATTAAACTGGTTTCTACAAACTTCAATTTTATGGAAACATTAGGCAACTGATTCAGAACCATTGAACCGGTTTCAAGACTGCCAATTTCAATTATATGAGAACTCTGGACAATTGGTTTAGAATCGCTGAACCGGTTTCGAAACAGCAAACTTCAATTTTATGGAAACATTAGGCAACTGATTCAGAACCATTGAACCGGTTTCAAGACTGCCAATTTCAATTATATGAGAACTCTGGACAATTGGTTAAGAATCGCTGAACCGGTTTCGAAACAGCAAACTTCAATTTTATGGAAACATTAGGCAACTGATTGAGAACCACTGAACCGGTTTCAAGACTGCCAATTTCAATTATATGGAAACTTGGGGCAACTGGTTGAGAACTGCTGAACTAATTTCGAAACTGCCAATTTCAATTTTATGCAAACTTTAGTCATTTGGTTGAGAACTACTGAACCAGTTTCAAAACAATTGACTTAATTTTTTGAGAACTTTAAACAATTAGTCGAGAACTTCTAAACCGGTATCAAAACTGTGAAACTCAAATAAACCACTTCAATACGTACTATTGAAAAATCACATCAAAACATGCTCTTCATATCTGATTTTTTTAAAGAGAAAATACGTATTTTGTGATTTTTTTTGGACACTCTGTAGGCAATCCAAAAACATTTTTCACTTGCATAGGAAGCGACTGCCATTAGAGGTTCAACATTGTTGGAATCATTGCATTATCAGTTATTTTTTTCCTACCTAATAATGGTAGGGTGGTACACTTTCAGAAAGTTGAGAAATTCTTCACTTCCTCAAGGTCCAACTCCTCTCCAGTGCCAGTAACAAAAACAAAATGTAGAATAAAAATGATCAGAATGTAAAGCTCTAAAACTTTTATTTCAAACATTTTTTTAATAACTTCAATGTTATAGGAACTTTTGACAATTAAGAACCATTGAACCGGTTTCAAAACTGCAAACTTCAAATAAAGCACTCCAATACCTACTATTGGGAAAGCACATCGAAACATACTTTTCGTATTTGATTTTATTGAGAGAAAATACGTTTGTAATTTTTTGGATATCTTGTTGAGAATCCAAAAGGCTCCTGCTATTAGAAATTCAACAATGTCAGAATAATTTTACCATCTTATTTTCGTATAAGTTAACCAAGATAAGTCACTGATCAGGATTTTTCATTCACACTGTATACACCTATCAGTCAATTGAAACTAATTTGCATATCAATATAGTAGCTTGATATACTTTCGTAAGAATGTCCGAACTATAAAAACGATAAAACCAACGTATTAACGAGGACGTAAGCATTTCACTTTCTACTCAGCTGACAATGCTCTTTCTATTTGTAGTTATACTTATACCGTATGTGTTAAAATCAACTTACTCATTAAAAAAACAGTAATGATAACAAAATGATAGATAATTGAATAAATTAAGGTTGGAAAAATGAAAAGTTGAAAATAAATATACCTATTTCAAGGAATAAACGGGAGGAGGGGGGAGAGTCCAACCCCTGAATGTTGAATTAAGCCGTTAAACGTTCTAGAAACTTTTCAGGTATGCTTATCTGCATCACCTTACCTTTGCGGCTTATCCTCCCCTCTCAAATGGCAATTCAACAAATCCTGCTGTGGGAGGTTGAAGAACCACTAAAGTATTTTCAAAATTCACAATTTTCCAAGATTGAAAAAAAATGACTGGGAGGTAATGATTTGAGATTTTCAAAAGCACATTTTGAGTATACGACAAATTTCAGCCAATGAGGTCAATTGAACTGGAGTCCAACAGAAAGAAATTTATTCTTCAATACCATCGGGTTAAAAATCGTCATTACAATTTCCTATTCATTACTCTGGACGTTTGAATATTGTTTTTTTGAAAAGTTTTGGATTATGCATGGAATGATCAAAAAATTTACATTTTCAGCGACTTTTACTCCCCTTCCTCCCGATTTCCAAACGGTACCTAAACTTCGATACAACGTAATTTTCCATCTCATTCCTTAAATCTGTCCAGAACCAGTGCTCAAGTTCTGGCATCAATGTCTCACTATGCAACAATGTACCGAATTTTCTTCGCACAGAAAGTAAAACCAGCGTATGGAGTATTACATAAATTGCTTAGTATAAAATAGCGAACAGATAAATCATACTTTTGAAAAATTCGAACAAATCAGTTCGTATCTAGCGATAGCTTGAGACCATGTCATGAACACCATCTTCCACTTCGATCGTTTGTGAATTTAGCTCAGTAAAAATAAGAGTTCTTATAAAAACACCCGATAATTTTTCGATTATAAATTTCACGTTATCATCAATCGATTCAATTCACATTGTATAGAAACACACACACGCGCGTGCAGAATAAAAATCACTTAAAACACACGACGAATTTCTCGACCATCGGAAAATCATAAACGGTAAAGAAAGCTCAACAAGTTTTGAAAAAAAAATAATCAGCCCGAAGATTATCGTTTAGATAATAAGTTATAAATTATTAAATATCTCGATAACCTCGACTCCTTCTATGTAACCTTAATCGATTCATCATTAATCAATATATCATTTCTGAATTTGAACTTTTCAACGTCTAATGAAGCAGCGCTAATTTGAGTCAAAAATTTATACATATTTTTCTTCTTCATCTATTAGGCATACAGTGAGTGTAAATTTTTTAAGATGTAAAATTAATGTAATAAAATTTTATTTAGCAATATCAATTTAAAAATAGCATCGCATCGCGTTCGAACACAATCGTAAATTAGGGGACTGAAAAATCAATCATCCAAGAGGTCGATGGACGAGCTCGGTAAAATATGAAAAGATTATTTACACGTTGAAAGAGAACGCATGAAACTGAATTTTCGTAATAAGCGTGTAAATGGACCGATTAATTTTAGTGCTCGATCCGCCGTTAATTATCTATATTAACGAAGTTCTAATTAATTCGAATTGAAAATTCTGTAAACGAAATAGCTAAAAAGAATAGGAATAGAGAAATGATGATAATATCAAATATAGAACTAAATTCTTCACAATACCTTACAAACGCTACAGTGAAAATTTCTAATTCAAGTAAAGTAATAAGGACCGAGGAATTTCAAGGTAATTAGCAGGGTGCACTGATTTTAACAAATTTTGGAAAATTCACAGTGGATATTGCTTAATAGGACGTTATCAATTTTAGTTTTTTTTTTTCAAAAGTTGATGAAGAACGGAGGAGGTAGTGAAAAAAATTTGCGAATGACGTCGAATGAAAGTGGTAAAAATTTTGGGTCCTTAACTTGACCCTTATTACCTCACCCCCCTTTAAAATTTCAAAATTCAAATGAAAAATCAATGAAAAAATTAAAAATTTTGTTTTGGCACCGACGTATCATAGTAGATCACATGAGACCAAAAAATAACTTTTTGCAATTTTTTTTGCTTTTCAGGAGCTCTAAAACTATATTTAAAATTAAATTGTTGAATATTTCGGATTTTTTGAAGTGAAAAAGCAAAAAAAAAATACATTTATTCATTACGACACCAGAAATGATTAGATTCCGTATTTTTACGTCATTAACTCGAAAAAATTCAAAACAAATGACTTTTCTATTTTTAAACAGAATTTTGGAGCCCTTGAAGAGCAAAAAAAAATCGCCAAGTTTTTTTTCAGACTCATACGGTATTTTAAGGACATAATAGTATTAAAAAAAATCAAAAAAATACTTTTTTTTTGATTTTTCATAAAAAATTTTGAAATCTTAAATCAAAAGAACGATGGGTAATAGTCAAGTGAAACATTCCAAATTTTCATCATGTTCGTTTGACTTTCATTTCGCAACTTTTTTTCATTAATTCGATGTCTTCAACTTTCGAAAAAACCCAAAATTGAAAAGCCCTACCGCTCAAGTTACCAAATGACCTGAAACTAATTTGGTAAAAATTTTAGCCTCTGAAGTTCAAATTTACCCTTCCCAGCAAAACCTTCAAGCTAAAAAAAAATACCAAAAAGTTTCAAAAATGGTAATAACATTTCAAAAAATTTCATTTTAGTGCTATCTTTTTTACCCAAAATGATTAACGATGATGATTTTTCATTTCGCCTTCTTTTTGAGAAAGATCAGAAAAATGTTTTTTTTTTTTCACTTTTTTAAAATATTTCAAAATAATTTGAGAATTCAGTTTTTAAAAAATTTCAATTAAAATAAGTCTAATACAGTTAATTTTACTCATTTACACCATTTCCAGGGATTTTCTCATCCTTCACTTTCTCCGGTGGTTCTCAAATACCTTCATTTTATCTGAGAAAAATAAGCTGTTTCTCTGAATCTCTATTTTTTCAAAAAAAATCAGAAGTGAAATTTTTTCAAAATCGAACTTTTCTCAAATTATTTCAAAATATTTTTAAAAATGTGGAAAATAACGTTTTTCTGGTCTCCTTAAAAAAAACTATAGATGAAAAATTATCATTGTTGATTATTTTGAATGAAAATGACAACATTAAAACCATTTTCAATAAAATTTGTTGAAAATGATTTTATTAATTTTTGAAAGTTTACTGGGAAGGGTAAATTTAAACTTTGGAGGCTAAAATTTTCACCACCTTGGTTTAAAGTCATTGGGTAACTATTAAGCCCTTACCCTTTTATCAATTTTTTAAAATTTTAAAAACACGACCCACCCTGGTTATTGATATTTCCAGCATGTTATTCAGAGAGCGCTGGTGCCTTGGCAAGGGCCTTCCTTAACTCATTACAAATCCCTATCAATAAATAAGAAACCTTAATGAGAAAAGGATGTTACGTATAACACCAAAATATCGAAAAACTTGTCAAATCACCTGTTGCTTACATAAAAAAAAATCACCAAAATCTTGTCATTGGAAATTTAAAATAACAACACGATCATTAATAGCGGATCTAAGTATTCAGGAAATGAACAATATGAAACTAATATTCCATCTTTAAAGCATAAACTCCTTACAGGCAGATATTTAATAGTAGACTACTAATGACACATAATTGTACAAAAAAATCTCATTCTTCGTTTACTTTCCAGAATACCAAATGAAAAAAGAAAAAAAATTCGCTCGCGTCATCCGCTCGAATTCGTTTCCTTTTCGTAAATGAACACTCCTTCAACTGTCATTTCAACATATTAGATACAATTGATACCGAAATAGAGAAAAAAAAATTACTACTTAAAAATTCATCGTCACTTTTGCCGTTATCGTTTCGCTAAAAATACATTCGAAAGTGTTTCTTATTCTGAGAAAAATAATTGGATGGACGGAGAACGAAATCGAACGAAAATAATAATTCTATATAATTCATTCAGTTACACAGCACCTTCGCTTCGGTCCTACAACTAGGAAAAAAAGCAAGATACACGGTTGTCAAATTAATTCACATTTCAATCAACTATACGACTATCGAACCCATCACCTTATCACTTTTTCTCTCTGCTGACGCAATAGCTTCTCTCGAATCGTACCTACGTAAGATAAAAGCAACCTTGTTCTAAAAATGAAATATACCTACCAACTGCCATTAACCAGCGAATGAAAAAAAAAAAAAAATTTAAGAAATATAAAACAGATCAATCAATTCCAAAATAGATTTTCTATTGCTTTTCCTTGCAATGTTACCAGTTATAACCCAAGAGTACAAAATATTATAAATGCGTGAAAATCGACGCATAGTCCATCGGGATTTCGATTCCAATATTACGTTTCTTTTTTTATTTATTATTATTATTATTATTCGGTAGGTATTTTCGTCCGAAAAACAATTACGATACCGATAAAAGTTGTAGGTGTTTTTTTTTACGAGAAGAAAATTGATACCACACGCCATTATTTCGAATCACTACGAGTCGTTGTGTACTTTACTGGATTTTTTTTTCCTTTCTCACTCGCGATAACAACGCAAAATCCTTGATGCTCTTCGGTTTCATCTATCGTATCTTATTCTTATACATAGTACCCAAGTTGAATAGTATACCTTGAAAATACATAGCAAAGACGACAGACGATGGACGACGCGATGCTGCTTCATCATTACCAATAATACTCTTTAATATCGCTAATGTCCAAGTCGAACATATCACACGATATACCCCGTGAATGAAAATAATTTCCTATTACCGATTCCATTTCCTCATGGCCCATGGGAAACCTATCTATCTATCTATATTTATTTACAAAAGTATAAGCATACAATTTCGCATATACCACCACGATCGACGCCACCATGAAAACCTTGACCTACACAAAATTCAATTTATCCATTCGAAAAATACCAATTTTTCATTTTCCATTGACACGGTTACAAAGTTTTTATTTTTTCTTCGGCGAGCTTTTTCGCTGTGTGTGGTAGTTGAATACACAAGGCACTGTACAATGTGCCACCGTAAAGAGAAAATCTAAGGTAAACAGATATATCTATCTGCCCGGTACAAAGTTTCGAGTAAATAAAAATTCATTATTTCGAGTCAGAAACTTTCAAATTGATAATGAACTTTATATCGTTCTCTAAGGTACACTCGAACCATCCAATAAATTCATATTTATGTGGTGTACATTCAGCTAAACGTGGATAAGTCAAAAAAAAAATTATATCTACGAATATCGAGTCTAGACTAGACTACAAAACAATGCGATAAACATTTCGTTTTCCTTAAATTAATTATATTTACCCACGTACTTCGGCCAAACTGCCGTCCTTGAATATTCCACCAAACTCGATGCAACTAATATTTGAGCGAAATTCGAATATTTACGGTCATAACAGTCGTATTTCATTTAACAAGAACTACCTGACGTGAATTTTATTTGCCTATTTGTACGGCTAATTTAAGAGGTTCCAAAAATAGCGTAACTTTAAACGCGCAGCACATGAAGTCGTAACGACTGTAAAATTTTCGCCTGGAAGAAGAGTTATTTCATTTTTACACGATCCTTTTTAATATAATGAAATGCAGGTGGGTATTTTTTCCATCAAACTCAAGAAATGATGTTATAATCGCGAAAAAATGCACCAAATGAAAAAATGTTCAAAATCATTCGAATACACTTCTCCTTACACTCGTAACTTTTCAGTTCATCTAATAATTCAAACGTGAAATAGATTTTTTTTGTCGGCAAATGTCTCGCACAAAAATACTCAAAACTCAAGCGAGGAGGGGAAGGAGGGGAAGAAGCGGGTGTAGGGATCTGCAACTGGTCTGTACTTCTCAACTCGTAGCAATAAATACCAAAAAAAATGTTAATAAGTTTTTTTTTACATGTTTCAGTTTCAATGTTTTATAACTCGAAAAATAATAAGAGATAGGAACCTGAAGCAGAGAACCATTTTAAAGGAACAAACTTAAGGCTACAATTTTTATGCATAAATTTTTTGAAAATATTTCTAAAAAAAAAGTATTTTTGCAGAACTTTAGACTTTTCTCTACACAAATTAAGACGGGCAAGGGAGGAAGAGGAGGAGGAGGAGGAGGAATGGACCCTTACTGTTTGAAAGTAACAATCAAAATTCTTGAACCCCTCAAAGCAAAATTTTGAAAAATGAAATTTGTTACACAATCGTAATAAATATCCAGATAGATAGGCAACCATCATAACAAACATGTACAAGTTCTGGTATACTGCCACCTTAATATTATTGTTCACTTTTGAAACACCTTGTATAGATGGTCGCCACAATTCTGAGTGTCAATACGTTGTTGTTTGAACTTCATAACTTCATCTTCTGTCCCTCTCTACCCAGTCAGAAGAGGGTAACTGAATGACGTACGTTTGTTTGGTGATATTTTTTCATTGTTTCATTGGAAATGAAATTACTGGTTACTTTTCTCGCTAAAAATAGATTTTCTAAGTAAACTAAGCATCCTACAAAAAATTTGCAAATAGCCAAAATGATGGCGAATAAAATTTTTCAACTGCTATGTGTAGTTAAAATTTTATTAATGGGATGCTTATGGCTTGGTTATCGAATTATTCTTGAAGGAAAAATTGAACAATGAATTCAGCATTGAACTTATTCCGAGAATATTTCGAAAACTAAGCTGTCGAGAAAGAACTTATTCACCCATTGCAGGTTCGTTTGTATTCAAATTTTTCGTAAAACTTTTAATTCATTCAAAAAATTTATTTTTAAAGAAGTAAGTTCAACCTACTCACATAAATCACAGTAGAAACTATTCATTTGATAAACGAGCAAATCCTCACAATTTACTCATGAGAATGAACTTTTACTATTTTTCAGACCACATAATGGGGAAATTTTCAACTGAAAAAGTTCATTTTACAAACGGCGAGAGACGATCAAAAATATTCAAGACTCTTGATGATCTTCCCTCCTTTCATTTCCATTTGGTACAATCAAAATGAACCTTCTGAACGATAAAAGACGATTACAAATCTTACTACACTTTTTAGGCTGACTTCCTACGCTATATCGTTAATGAAAATCACGCTATCTGGGACTATCGATCAATAGTGAATAGAGGCGGGGGGGGGGTGTAGGAGTATACCAGAAGGCCGTTGAGACTATTTTTGGCCACATCAGAGTTATTCTGCTAATTTTTATTTTTTTATTTTGATACTGAAAGTCATCTGCTCAACTCGATAGTGAATACCAACTAAAATCTGTCAAATTTGGGCAATAGGCTTAGACTGACGGGGAATTCGATATTTTTGAGTGGGGATGACTTTGGATAGAAATTCAGTTACGCCTAAACTTGGGGAAAGGGGTGCTCAGATTCCAAAGTGGCAAAAATTGCTCTTTAATGAGCCACTCGATAGAGAATCAAAAGTTATGAAACATACACAAAAACCAGCCCCAAATGTCAATTAGGAGGGTAGACATGGGGGATTTTTCTCTTTTTCAACCCTGAAAAAAGCCTGTTCCACCCACATCTCCGCTCCAAATCAAGGTAGCGAGGGTTGAAATTTGACATGTGCATTTATTAGATGCTTTAGATGTGTATTTTGGGGCGTTTCAACTTTTTAGACCGATTGTACTCCGAAAATGTAATTTGTTGGTCGGCCTTTCCTATTCTTCAAGTTAATGTAACACATAACTCCAATTCTAATTCGGAGAGAGACTTGAAATTTGGTATTTAGATTTAATAAGGATTCTAGTTTTACCTTTTAGGGGTTAGAGCTATTCACTATGATCTCTACCTGTACCCCCCCCCCCCCCTGTTAGAAAAAA
>FIZR01014474.1:0-24581 GCA_900060175.1 Ferrisia virgata | reverse complement strand
TCGCACACAATTACCTGCAGAGGTAGTAAGACTACCAAATGTGTAAATGTGTGTATATTGTATTATATTATATTAATAATGTTGTATCCGCTAATAAAGGAATTTTGATTTTGATTTTGATTTGATGTTATCACTTCGTCGGTTTGGGCAGGAGTTCAAATTTCATCTGAAGTGACATTACTTTTAAGAAGTCTGTGACTTCTTTTGAACATTAGGAATTTTGAGAATTGTTCATTTTTTTATGATTTAACCTCCCAGAACAGTTGACCATCAATGACAAGACCACCAAAGTCCAGGCTATAAAATTCTGAACAGTCCGGATTTTGGTGGTCCACTGCCCGAGCTGCAACAGAATTGCACCAGTTGCAGTTTTGGATGAGTTAAAGTATGGCCAATGTAGGCGCCATCTAGTAGTCTAGTTATGAAGCTGGCATAAAGATAGGAGTGAAGTGAAGTTCCCTACCTTGAGAGTAAACAAGTATCCAAACTTCGTGGAAAATTGTTGGCGATTCCCCCCCCAAAAAATGTTGAGCACAAGACCTGCCCCTCTCCCCACCCCACCCGCTTCCTTTCACAGTTGTAGTGAAAGTACGCATATTTCTTACTAAAAAATGGTCATGAAAGTGTTTTTATGCTAGGAAACTAAAACCAACCCTACTATGCATTGGAAGAAGATGGCTATATACCAGATTTTTTCAAAATTTCGTAGCTTTGATACACTTCTGCACGCTCCGCTTGGAACCAATCATTTGGATGAGTCTCAATATACATCACACCAATTTTAAGCTGCCCAAATCAGTTTCCAGTCAGTATGCAGCAATTCCAAAATCCTGTAGAAAAAAAATTTTTCACAATTTTCAGGTCGTCTGAAAAATGCAAAAAATGAATTCGGCGGGTCAAAATTAGGTAAATACCAAATTTTCAAGATCCCAACTTGAATGGTTCTTGTTTTACAAAATATTAATTTTTTAGCCACGGATGTATTAGCAACCTATAACACTTTTTTCAATTTTTAAAAATGCCCCAAAAAATCAACTTTAGAAGCTGAAATTTTGATTACGGGGGTTTATTGGCATACTTGTTCGATCTAGCTTGATTCCGTTCCAATCGGAAGCAGCCAGTGCCACAGGCTCCCTTCAAAATAAACAAACATACTCTCTCTTACGTAGCATCAACTTTTATACGTGTTTGAACTGAATTTTTAATAAGTTATACCTAACGATAGAAAAAATTTCCAAATAAATTGTTACTTTCGTATTTTGCGTCAACATTGGCTGTAATTTAAGAGAAAAACAAAATACGAAATTTACAAATGTACAAAAATACACAGAAAACCATGTATTTTTACAATAAGTAGCATTTTAAATACAAACAACTAACATAGGTTCACAAAGCACGTAATTTGGAAAATTATAGTTTTCAATTACTAGCAAAACCTGAACACTCGAGTTATGTAATTGAAAGAAAAAAAAAAAAACCATTCGACTTACAAACGACCTAGACGCAGATGGACTGTAGCCAGGTACTAAATTACAATAAAGGTGATTGAGATGGATAAAAATTCGAAGCCTGTGAAAAAAGAGGTGAAATTTATGAAATTTTTTTTATCTAAAGCGTTAATAATTTTAGGCATCGAAGAAAACGCGAGTAAAAAGATAAAATGGACAGTTCTCACAATGAAATTTATAGTATTCGGTTATTATATTCTGGGAACCATCGTTTCTTTCGTAAATTCATCAAAATCATTATACAAACTCGAAGCAGCTATGAGATTCTTACTCACTTTGTGCACTGTTATCATTTTGATATATTTATATATCAACAGAGATGGTGTAAAGGATCAGTTATCACCATTCGATGAGAGCTCTACCAACTATATAGGAGAAGAAGAAAATTTCATAACCGCTCAACGATTTCTAGACCATTTGAAAGAGCTTGTAGCATACACAATATTTTCAAGTTTAGTTTGCAGCGTGACAATTTATTTGGAAAGTACTTTAGTATCCGATACACAAAGCTACGATTTTTTGTACCTGTTTTCCTGCGGACAAGATGGTTATAAACCTAGAATATCGATATGTGTCGAAAGTCATACTTTGATAAATTATATAGTAAATCACACTCTTGATCCGGTATTTTTTTCATTTCTGAGTAGTATTTTTTATAGCGGTTGGTTTTTGTACATAATTACAATTAGCGGTATTCGTGCTCGGATAACAATGTACAAGAATGAATTATCTTCGTTTACACAGCAGATCGAATCAATGGATGAATATAGTGCAGAGATTTACACGGGATTTCAATTTTTCATCAAACAACAACAGAATATTTTAGAGTACGTGATTCGCTTTTTTGTAATATTGGTAAAGAATGTGCGATTCCGAATTTGAAAATTAATAATATAATTCGATTAACAGAGAATGTCGAAGAATTGTGCGAGATTTAAATGTCACAATGACGATGCAAATTTGCATGTTTTATGCACTCGCCGTACTAGTCATTGCAATACCAATTAAACAAGTAAGAATTCACTTTAATATTAAAAATACATTAACTAAATATTTATACAGGGTGTTTCGTCTCAATATTACTTTGTTCATAACACAAATAGGACAACTCAAATTGTACGTATGTTAAATGTTTTGCCTATTCTAATTATAGACGGCGCAAGAATACACGGATGTAAACACCAGAGGTAATTTTCAAAAACCTGCAACTTTTACTTTTTATCAACATATGCCACGGATGTCAGGTTTGCGCCAAAATGTGGCGTATACGATGTAATATTTCCAGTAAAAAATTATAAGTAAAGATCAAGAAGTTTATGAGGTATTTATAATAAAGTAACAAAAAACACTAGAAAGGATGACATTGGGCCAAAATTCAGTTTTGTCCCATTTTGGTGAAGGGGGTGCTGAGGGGCCGAAAACACAAAAATTGTTCCTTTTGGAGTCAATCGATAGAGAATCCAAATTTGTACAAAATGTCCAAAAGTCAACTTGCTAAGTCCATTAGGAGGAAGGATATGAAGGTTTCCCTCCTTTTTGACCTTGATAAACGACTGTTTCTCCCCTGTCACCGCACCAAAATGAGCAAGGAAGTTGAAATTTTATATGTATATATTTAGTAGGGGTCTTAGATGTGCCTTTTGGGAGTCCTGACTTTGCAGCCTTATTGCACTCCCTCATAGCCCCAAAGATGTGGTTTTTCGGTCGCTTTTTCTTATTTTTTGGGTCTGTTCCTCGCATAACTCCTCTCCGGATTAAACCAATAACTTGAAATTAGGTATGTATCTACATTCAGTAGGGACCCTAGATGCGTTTTTTGGTCGCCTTGATTTTTCAGTCACATTGTATCCTCCTTCCTACCCGCAATGCCTTTTTCAATCCTCATGATTGTAATATGTTACAAAAATCAGGCTGAAAAAGTAATCGCAAAGCGATGTCTGACTTTCACTTCCAATTTTTTTCACTGGAAATATTACTACATATAAGCGACACTTTGGCACAAACCGGACATCCTTAAGCCTCTCAGGTAAAAAGTTATAAACTTTTGAAAATTACTTCAATTTTTTAAGAGAAAAACATTTATATTCATGTATGCATCCTTGCTCCTACAATCCTGCAATGGTTAGCATAGGCAAACCATTATACATGCATGTAACATGAGTTGCTTTACTAGTGGTAGGAAGGTAGTAATATCGAAGCGAAACACTCTGTACAGTAGTGAAAAAAAAATAATATGACCAATTTTTATATCAGAATTTTAGTGACATATTTGTTGATGTGAGGCTGATATTTATTCTCATTTACACTTTGAGGATCCACTACTCAGTATGTGAAAATTCGATGGTGGTTGGTTACACTGTAAGAAATAATTTTCATAATATTCCCACACTTTGCAATAGTACTTAATACTTATATTGTGTTCGTCTATTTAATTTTGTTTTCAATAGAATAGCGCAATTACGGAAATTTTACAAGAGTTTCCATGGTACGAAAGAAATTTGAAATTTCAAAAATGTTATCTTGTTTTACTAACGACTTGTCAAAAGGACCATCCTTTTTATGTATTTGGGTTGTACGAGATTAATTTGAAGTTTTTCTCAGCCAATGTAAACCGCGTGTACAGTCTCGTGAGTTTATTGTTATTAAAATTTCAATAATATCAATACCAGTAACATTAACATAGAAGTAAATTACATGTGTAGGAGTGAAATGCGGACGTTATTATTATTTCATTGTGATTTTTTATCACCTTTTTAATTCACAATCATGCTAATAAATTATTTTTAATTCTTATAGTACTCCACTACTTTTAAAAAACCACAAAAAAAATTTTATCCTCATTTTAATATGTCATATATTGTGAAAGAAAACCAAGCTAAGATGTTCTCCCAACCTAAGACAAATCTGGTAGGAATACCAACAAAATCTGATTAGTGATTACCATACATTTTCTCCAATCAATTTACTCGAAAGACAATTTCCCATAGGACATAATTCAGAAAAATTTTTCCCCAAGATCCTCAAAATCAGGGATTGACAAGCCACACAGAGAAGTGAGATTTTCTTCTAAGTTTTTTCTAGTTTGAGGTTTCATGTGATGTTTTGAACTTGCTTTCATGTGCTTAGCAAATTCTCGATGTTAGAAATCCGTGCTGGATGTAAACTGAAACTGTTGTCAAAAAATAGCTCTCAGAGGAGCCTCGCTGAGCACTATTATATTCGTGGGTTCCCAACTTTTTTCAAACACTTTTAGTTCCTTATGAAAAAATACGTCTATTTTTTAAAGTGATCATGTTAAAATGCGTCAAACCCAAAAAGTCTACCGGAAATGTTCTGGTAATCCCGCAGATCAATCCAGCTTCTGATAGAAATAAACCCAAATGTGAAAGAAGCGAGGAATGAGTTGAGAACTTTGTCAAAGACCATTTTCAACCCTAACATTAATGCCTATCTGTTCTTGGTACAGGTATCTAAACTTATGCTAGCCTAAATTATACCAATTTGGTGGGAGGGTGAGGAAGGTAAATAAGAAAAATAAATATCAGATGTGTCCAAAAGTGATCTCAATGGATCTTTAGAACATCAACGCAGTGAGAATTCCTTCTGTGCATGAGAGGAAACTCAAAACTTGAAACACGTTACCCAACCTTGCTAACAAGCAATCTTAAAATCCTCCTCAGGGAACCGTATCAAAAAAAAAGAAAACTTACGTTTCAAGTCATCTTCTATTTCAAGTAAAGAAAACTCTCTGCCTACAGATACACCATCACTCCAAACTCCAACACACCTGAATAATACGCCTGCTGTATTGTTAAATTCTGACCCATCACTGAATGTTGTGCTGAGTACTCCCCATAGAAGAATTCAGATCACCATCTCTGATTAGACTAAATTATACTCGGATATGGACTTCGACGAAATTCTTGGTCTAAACGCAGACGCTCCAGAGTTCACTCCAAATAATTTAAACAACAAATTCAAAATTTGCGTCCAGGTTGAGGATCGAACACGAGATGGGCGCGAATTTTCCGAGAATACAATTGCATTTCAAGCCAGACGTTCATTTACTCGGATTTCCAAAAGTGATGTAATCTTGAAAATTACTCTACATCAAATAGATGATGGTATGGCAGTTCCACCTTGGTTTTGAGTAGTTGAATTATTGCTGAAGTTAAAGTTGAACGAATACTGTGGTGTTGGTTGTTTATGTTGATTCCATCAGCTATTGATTCAGGAGAAACAGTTAGGACTGGTTGTGCCAGCAGTAGCTGAGATACCAACCTCCTGGGGGACGCGCTTGAGGGGATAAGTTTCATTTGTAATGTGGTTGTGTTACAGTGTCAGTTTCAGTTACACTATTCGTTTTTTCTCACTTGATGCCTTTATTGATGGCGCAGATTCCCTTACAACTGCTATCAAGTCACAATTATTTGTTGCTGTTTGGTTTGATTGTTGAGTATCAGTGAGTTTGTTTTTTAAATTATTTGGAATGGACCCTGGAGCGTCTGCTTTTAGACCAGGAATTTCATCGAAGTCCATATCCGAATACAATTTAGTGCAATCAGTGCCGCTGATCTGAATTCTTCTACGCTGAGTACTCAGCACAGCATTCGGTGGGGTGTCAGAATTTAGCGATACAGCAGGTGTATTATTTATGTGTGTTGGAGTCTGGAGTAATTGAAGTAGAAGATGACTTGAAACGTAAGTTTTCTTTTTTTTTTTTTTTGATATAGTTCCCTCAGAAGAATTTGAAGGTTGTTTGTTGGTAAGTTCAGATAAGGTGTTCCAAGTTTTGAGTTTCCCCTCATGCACAAAAGGGATTCCCAGTGTGTTGGGGTCTTATTGATCCATTGAGATTACTTTTGGACATGTCTAATACTTGTTCTTCTTAATCGTCCTTCCTGTGAGAATGTAAAGATGTAATTCTAGACGCGATACCAAACAAATTGGTATAATTTAGGCTACCATAAGTTTAGATACTTGGACCAAGAACGGATGGACATTAATGCAAGGTTGAAAATTGCCTTTGACGACGGTTAAAATAAATTTTTATTTTAAGAGGAACATCATTTCTTTCAAATTTGAGATCGCTTGAATTTTGAAAATTGTTTAGCACTTTTTTCATAACATTAAACTTTTTTGTTGAACATAATCCAACTGTTGACCATCCAGATATTAACAGCCCAGGAAAGTTGACCATCAACATCCAGATCATCGAAATCTGAACAATCCAGATTTTGATGGTTCACTGTTGATGATCAACTGTTGTTGACGTTTAACAGTAGAATAAACTATTTAACGTCTTTCGATGTTAAAATATCTGAAATGCGTAAAATTGATCTCAATGAACTTCCACGACCTCAACTTGCTCTTTTGTTGATATTCCGTTCTCCTCGTCTAGTTTCACCAACAATAAGACATTAAAAATCAGATTTAAAATGACACCGAGAGCAAAATACAAGAGTGAGAAATAACTAAAAAAATGTTCAATGAAACTATGCAATTTAATTCACAAATATATGGAAACTATTTTGGTGAAAAACAGGAGACGTTTTGATCCCAGAATTGCTAGGCGAGCGAAAAATTCACTACAAATACAATGAGAGCGTTTTTTTATGATAATCAAGAGTCCAAACTGCTTCTGTGTACAATCTTGCAACCAGATTTTGCAAGGTTGTCTGGGTCGTGAATTATTGTAAAGAACTGGAACTTAATTATTGGCTGTGCCTCGTAAGTTCGCAGCTAATAAAAAGTAAAAACGTAATTATGAAAAAATTTTGAAACTGAGTAAGTAAACAGCAGAAATTTTGAAAACAAACATATCATAAATTGCGACATTAAAAAAAGGCCTATAGTAATTACTATCCTGTGAAAAATTTTCATTTGGTACTTGGAATGGATTACCACTTTTTAAAATGTCCGCAGTGAAAACAGAAATATCGCACGAATAGTTGTCATATTCTGCGTGTTTTTTTTTTTTTTTTTACAAAAATAATAATTTATTATGAGTGTTTTACTAAAACCGGTGAAATTTTTACATAATTTCCTGTACTACGGATTTTTCATCACGGGGATGCCAATTAAATGTAATAGAAATTTGAAAATAGCCTATTATACGTTTGTATTCTCCTGTAACAGTTTTCTAATTTTAGGAAGTTTCGTTACCATACTAAATAATTCGAAAAATTTGTATAAAATAGAAGCCTTCATAAGATTAATTTATAGTGCCAGTATTCTGATGATTTTCCTCTACTATCGAGCTGACAAGCGGAAAATAACGCCTGTATTTTCGAAATACGATGAAAATTCGCCAACTTATATAGGAGACGAAGAAATGAAAATAACGGCTGAAATATTTATCAAAATTTTTAAATACCAGTTTACTGTTTTCGGTATAGCACTGATGGTATGCACAATAATTGCGCAGTTATTTTTGAAAAACTCAGAAGAATTCGATTCGTACAATTTTTTATACTTTTACTCGTGCGGGTTAAAAGATACTCAGCCAGTGATACACTACTGCCTTCAAAGAGAAAGCTATGCAAATTTCATATTGAATGACATTTTGGAGAGTTTAATTATCTCTTATCACTCCACCGTTTTACAAATCGGATATTTACTGGAGACAGCTGCATTGAATGGGGCAGAAGCAAAATTAATATTTTATGATGATCGTTTTGCTACTTTTCTCGGCGAAGTTAAAACAATGAAAAAATCTAATACCCAAGCTGTAATTAAATTTAAGTCCATCATCAGATACCAACAGGACATTTTCAGGTACGGTATAAGAAATTGATTACAGAAATATTGAGTGTTCACGTAATGTTAGATTCCTCCCGCTCGCTCCACCCACGCGAAATCACGATTTTTTGGTCATAATATATGTGAGTTGATAAATGCCAAATAGTGTTTAAGTGTTTAATTTTGATAACGTTGTATTAAACCATATTTTTTGCAACAGAAAAGTATCGATTTTCAAAAAAAGGGAATCTTATATGACTTGGACACCCGATATGTGTGCACATTTTTTTATTACACTTTTGTGTATTAATATTGGTTACAACATTTTCAGACATAACAGAATCTTAATTTCAATGGCAGATACACCTATTTTAATACACACACTTTTTTTCTACTTATTACTGTTACTCACTTGCCTAGCCATTGGTAGTCAGGTAACATACATATAAATTTTTAGTAATTTCTGGTTCGCTTTCAATTATAAATTAAACTGTTACATGTTTTCAACAGAAATTTCACTCTGCTTACTTGAATATGAGATTTATCTCTGTAACTGCCTACGTGATTTATTTACAGTACTCATTTTACAGCAAATTATTTCTTGTTGGATACGCGGTAAGTAATTTCCAGTTTTTGTACTTAAGGTGGGACTTCGCGTTGCAAAGGTAACATACCCGATCTCTAAGGTAGTATTTTTCAGACAAATGAATTTTTCCATTTTTTTTTCTTATCAGAGAGTTGATAATGAAAAAAAAAAAAAAATTAAGCAAAATACAAAGAACAATGTTAATTTGAAATGTGTAATAAAATATTTGAAACCATTTGAATAGAAGCTCAATCGGAATTTTTGCCGTTTTTGAGAAATTTCTGCCATATCAGTTCTATTAGAAGATTCTGACGAATTTCTCGAAGACGACTGAACGGAATTCGATGAATTGTGGATATGTTGTTGAAAAAAGTACCCCTGACACGTGTACAGAGCTATTTTTTTGGATTTTTTTCACCTAGCGAGGATATTATCATGCTAAACGAAAGCATTTTCTCCAAGTTTCTTCAAGCTCAAATAATTTTGATGTGAAATAAAAAATTCAAAAAAGGGCTTTGTACACGTTTCGGGGATGCTGTTCACAACAACATATCCAAAATTCATCGAATTCCGTTCAGTCGTTTTCAAGAAATCTTGCAGAAACTTTCAACGGAACCAACATGGTTAAAATTTCTTAAAAATGGCAAAAATTTCAATTGAGCGTCTTTTTAAATGGATTCAACCATTCCATTACTTCAAATTAACATTATTCCTTGGAATAAGTACAATTATTTTTCATTTACGACCTTGAAACGAGAAAATTACACAAAATTCATTTCATTTAAAAACTCTGCCTTTGACAAAAAAAGTATGCAATGAAAAAAAAATGGGAAATGCGAAATCCCACCTTAATTGTGTTTAATGGAAAAATATTAGTAGATGAAAAATGTGGGTTTTGAGCACATTTTTTTGAATTGTATATCGGTAACTTGCTGAGGCAATAGCCAACATGACGTCGTAATAAAAGCATAAATAGATAGTGAAACCAAAACGTAGAATCAAAGTAAAAATTCTGAAAACTGAATTAAAACCGACCCCCCTCCCCTCCCCAAACTGAAACTAAAATGTAAATTAGAACTAAACCTCTCGAAAGTTGAACTGAAATTAAAACCCAAGAAACTGAAATTTGAAAATGAAATTTTTTCAGTCCTACGACCTTATTGACTTTGGAAGAAACACATGCACGTGTATAATTGCATAACCAGCACATGAGCAGGGAGCAGATTGCCTTATAAACCACACGCCTGGACAAATAAACTTTACATGAAAAAATTAACACTTCACTCTTTCTAATGATGGCTGATTTCACTCACCGGGGTAATTTGGACATGGGTAATTATGTTTTCAAAATGTGTTAGATTCCTGTGGCGCACCCTGTATGCATGGTTGCGTGTCTCAACATTGGAAGGTCCAATAATTGTGCATTATGTATAATGTACATATATCTACTTATCCTTTTCAAACAGCAAGTTAGGCAAGCAAATGTCTCTTCTAAAGTTGAAGTGTACAGTTAGGCATATATGTAACTGCCCCTTCAAACCGTGGGCAAGCAACCAATCATACACATACATTTTTCCTTTGAAAACTACAACAGGCAACTTAATACTCACATATGTATCGCATATTGACTGGAGCACCTTCAAAATACAAATATGCAATTCAAAAAGTCAACTCAATAGCTCTCATTTATCGTTTTCAATATCAAGGTAGGCAACCAAACCTACGCGTAGGTTAATGCTCCTTCGAACTACATACTTATGTAATCTGAAAAATACCCAAAACCGGAATTTTTCATCCACTAATACAAAAATTTAATAATTTCTGATTTTACTTTAGCACAAACATTTCTGCGATACCCTGTTAGACATTCCATGGTATGAGCGAGATTTGGAATTTCAAAAAACTTATCTGGTACTACTGAAACTTTTTCAAAAAGATTATCCATTTACTATATATGGCTTGTATGAAGTTAATATGGACCTTTTTGCTACTAATGTGAAACGTTTGTATTCTTTAGTAAATCTAGTATTATTGAAGTATAAATAGGAAATAAAAATAATTCTCCATGTACACGTAATAGCCTATCAATTTATTTGTAAATGGTTGGGGAAGTTGTAAAACAGCATGAAGCACCAGTTGGTCAATATTAAACTTTTTGATTGATTTTGACATAATTTTTCACATCTATCTAGGTAATGGCAATTTTGTCGCGATTTTCGCGCCTATTACTATTTTTACACCAAACTTCATATCGCATTGGTATTCATATTTTTAGCAGACTCAAACAGACTCTAATATTAACCACAAATTGTTTAAATTTCAAATAGCATACATTTATTATCAAAACGAACCTAATGACCAAATTTTAGGTATTCTGATCAATGTACTGAGCAAAATAAATGATTTTTCCATTGAAAGAAAAAACAAATAAGCATACGAAAAATGGAATGTAATGACCATAGTCCTTTTCGAGAAAATTAGCCTAAAAATGGTATTTTGGAGAGGAAGTTGCCGGAAAATTTTAATGCTGAGGAGGAGAGCAAGGGGAAGGAAATTTCAGGATTTCCATTTCACAAACTTATTATTTTCTTAATCTCCTTCACCAGTCAAATACACGAATAAAAAATACTCTCAGTACCACATAGGCTTATACAAACAATCGGAATTAATTCTTAAAATAGTTATATAATTAAATTCTTACATTAAAATAATAATCAAACATATTTAATAATTTTGTACATTTTACTTGAATTATAGTTTTTTACCAATTAAAAAATTTTAGAAAAAATTAGGCCTATTTTAATTATCTAGTTACTCTAAATTATACGTTACAAGACGATATGTTGATGGTGAAAAAAATTGCACTACAAAATTCAAGAAATTTCTCAAGACAGAATTTTTTTTTAAAGAACAAAACCACACAAAATGGCGATCTTATCAAATAATAAATATGTTTCAACGTCCTAAGTTGATTAAGGTTATATGTAAATAGGCAAGAAAATGTTGAAGAAAAAAGTGCATCGCACACCATTGCTCTTTAAGCCTAATTTTCTTACAGTAAAGAACATAAGATAAAAGAATATTGCATACTGGAATGTTATTTTTTATGTTTGAAACTCCGAAAAGGCATATTTAAGACCTTTACCAAATCTACATACCAAAATTTAAACTTCATAGCTCAATTCGCAAAGAACATACGAGCGATACAAAATAAGAAACCGTAGACCAAAGTCTCTATTGAAAGAATCATCCTAAAAGTTGAATTGAGAAGGCCACGTCATCATAAATTTGCTCATGAGGAAGAGAAAGGAGAAATTTTTCAATTTTTCCATTCTACAAAAGTCATAATTATTTTCTTAACCAGTTTCGCCATACCCCAACACGAATAAAAAAAAAATGCCAACAGTATAGGCTTGTGCAAACAAAAAAACTCTAAAAAAAAAAATATTTGAAATGAGTCGCAAGAAAAGTGTCCCAGTCCTCGTAATAATAACAACTGTACATAATTATCATGCATTATTCGAAACCTATTCGCAAAATTTCAGCAAATAACTTCAACAAAGATAAGATAATGTTAATAATTTTGTTGCTTATTTTTCTATAACGCAGATGTCTGCACGATATTCTATTTTTTTTTTTCAAAATGTTGTTCAGAAAGTGTAATTTAAAATGGAAAAAATTCTCTCACAATATTCGAGAAATTTATATTATTCATCGAAAACTGTTTTTGAACGTAAAAAAGTATTACGAAGCCCTTTAACGACTCAATGCAAGTGCAAGATAGTCATTTGTCCGAGATACTTACGAGTAACAACGATCATGAGGGTTTCACCGCAGATACCGATTTCATATCTACAGAAATTTATACATTTCGGATTTTTCATATTTGGTTCGCCTGTAAAAATCGATAGACAGGCAAAATTCATATATTACGCGTTTGTATTTCCGTGTAACATATTCCTCATCTTAGGAAGTGTTGTGACTATAGTAAATAATTCGAATAATTTATACAAAATTGAGGCATGTATCAGACTAGTCCTTAGCATCGGGGTACTCCTAACTTTTCCATATTGTCGAATTCAACGACAGCAATTAATGGAAGTATTTTCCATATACGATGAAGCTTCGCCCACTTATTTAGGCGATGAAGGAATGAAAATTTCAACTGAATTATTCTTTAAAAGTGCCACCTTTCAATTGATTTTCTACGCTATTGCAAATTTTTTCAGTCCAATTATTTCGGGTGTATTTTTAAGAAATGCTGCAGAAATCGATTCGTACGATTTTTTATACTTTTATTCGTGCGGATCGTCAAACCGTCAACCGGTAATAGATTATTGTCTGCAGAGAGGTACTTATGCTCATTTCATATTGAACACCATCATGGAAAATATCTTCATCATGTATCACGGTTGCATATTACAAATAGGACAGTTGCAGATAGTAATTGGATTAATAGGCGCCGAAGCGAAATTAAAAATATACGATAATCGTTTATCTGCTTTCATAGCTGATGTTAAGACGATGAAAAAATCAGACAATAATGATTTACTTATGCTGACCACTATAATCAAGCATCAACAAGACGTTTTCAGGTATATTAAATAAGTTTACATTTTTTATTCTGACATTTAACCATAGATAATTTGAAGCCGTTAAAATTGCATTATATTTTTTGAAGGTATAACAAACACATAATATCAGTGGCAGGGATACCTATCATAATACACACTCTTTTCTTTTACATGGTTTTTTTACTCACGAGTCTCGCAATTGGTGGCCAGGTAAGATGAGTAAATTGCTAAAGTTTCTGTTTGACCTGGTTCGATAAATGTAATCACAAAATTGCTTCTACAGAAATTCCATTCGACCTACCTGAATACGAGATTTTTCTTTCTAGCTGCCTATGTCGCGTATTTGCATTATACATTTTGTAGAATTTGTTATACCGTTGGAAACGCTGTGAGTATTTTTCTATCTTTGAAAAGATATACGTGTAATTCACATATCTTTTTTATTGAATAAAAAAACGTACAAAATGTCGCCAGTGAACTTCCGCCCCTCCTCCTCCTCCTCCTCCTCCTCCTCCTCCTACAGCTCATCCTCAGAAATTAAGAAAACCTATCCAAAAAGTGACTTCTTTGTGAAGACGCGTATACTGACAGGGAATGTGTAAGAGGACTGACAGAGTACGTCCACTGCTGTCGAGTTCTCATTACCCCTGCTGAGGCAAGTAACGCAATAAATGCCTTTCCCGATAGACGAATCGGAGTTTGCTGCAAGTAGGCCATCCTCTGTCTTAAACCAAGTAACTGTGACAAACATTTTCTTTCGGTGCATAATGTTTGTGTATTCTATAACATGATCAATGCAGCAAAGATATAGTAGTCTCCAAGACGAAAAAAACAAAGGTTATATAGACAAGCTTTGTACATAGTAGTGGGAATGAGGTAATGCTGGACGTAGTCTATCCTCTGCCTTAAACCTTGTACCTGTGCATAGTTTAAGACACTCGACGTTCGAACCCAACAACAAAAAGAAGAAAAAAAAAAAAAGACACACATTATGAAAATAAACAAATATTTTTTCTCAGCAGATAATATTTGATTACTTTCATGTCCAAAACCAACTCGGATTCGTCTATAAATGCTGGTTTTTCGAGTAACAGTGTTGCCACATTTAAAAATCTTAAATTTTCAAAAAATCATTAAAAATCAAATGTTGAGTATTTACAAAAATCAATTCAGCTAAAACATATTACTCTCCAAGATGAACAAAAAATCTTACATAGACCAACTTTGCAGTGGGAATGATCTCTGTAACATGATTAATGCAGCAAAAAAATAGTACTCTCCAAAACGAACAAAGAAGGTTGCATAGACCACCTTTTACAAAGTAGCGGGAACGAGATATGAATTTTTTAAAAATTTAAAGATTTCAAAATTTAAAATTCACAAAAAATGTTTGAAAAATTAAAAATTGTACTGTATATTATTATTTCTTGCTAGGCATCGAATTGGAAAATGAATCATATTCATACAAGAATTTGGTGACAAAATTTGATATTGAATTGTTGAGTACTTGAAAAATTGTTGGATTGAATTTACCAATTGCAGATCTCGTCTTACATAGCTCATGGTACTTCTAAAGCAACATACAAAGTTGATCCTTTTAAATTTTTTCGTTCACCTTAATGACTATTATTTATTAGATGTTTCAATTTTTAATTTTTAAGAGAATTTTTGACATTTTGAAATTTTTGGAATTTTTAGCCCACTGAAATCTACCAACTTGGTCCATATGACTGAAGAGTACTATTTTTTAGCTACATTGATTTTTGTAAAAATTCAAAATTAGATTTTTTGAAAATTTAAGATTTCTAAATTTGGCAACAGTGTTACTCGAAAAACAAACGTTTTATAGGATGAACAGCATATATTGATTGCGTTTCTTAATCTCATCACATGGCTGTAAATAGGCAACCTCTCGAACAGATCTATACTAAATCTACAGGCCAAATTTTGACCTTCTGACACAATTTGGTGGAAATATGTACAATTTTAAATAGAAATTATAAAAAAAAAAAAAATGTTCTTGTATTGAATTTTTTAGTTTTACCAAAAAGTTTTTGCCATTTATTTCATTCACTTCATCATCTTAAAAAAAGTATAAACCAACGATTATTTTCATTTTCAATCATGATTAGGTATCCCAAGAAAAAAGGAAAAAATTATAAAAACTTTTTTCAATCTTACTTGACCATCATGAGACATTAACATCAAAGAATTCGCAAAAATATATGTTTTTAATTTCTAGGTTTCTTAAATTTTAACGTAATAAGGTTGGGTCATCAGTCAAGTCAGAAACTAAAAATTTTTGCCACCAAACATTTGTTTCACTAACCCCCCTCCCCCTTCAAACCCTTCATCGTCTTATCAAAACAATTGTTTTACGAATGGGTACAATGGTGGTTAACTACAGAAACCCCAAAAAAGCACATTTAGAATTGTTCACTAAATTTACATGCTAAATTTTAGCTTTCTACTTCATGGACCATCAAAAGAAATTTTACATTTTTCTGATGCATTCATAATGCATTTTTAGGTTTGTTGAAATACTAGGACTTTGCATAGACGAATGTAAGTGTAATTAGACCATTTCCATATGAATTTATTGAAAAACAACTTTTAATAATGCCAAATAATTCTTGAAAAATTATGAAAAAATCATTTTTTCAACATCCACGAAAAATCGACCCGATGTGGGTGGAGGGTAACATTAAAATATGTAACTCATAATCATCTAAAGTTAATTCCTCACATCCAGTTCAGGAGAGCTTTTCACAAACAAATGATTTGCATAACAACATATCCCAAAAGGAAAAAAATTTCAAATTTTTTTTCGATTTTTTAAACATTAGCAAACCTGAAGTCACTTCTGCAATTAAAAAAAATGAGTTAGACAGCTGAAATTTTAACCACATCATTTTAAGGTCATTTACCAGCTACTGTACAACGCCATTTGAAAAATTTTAAAGAAGGTAAAATTCTTTCATTCCAGTTCCACATCTTAAGAGCTCTCCAGTATTTGCACTTGCACAAATATTATTACGTGTATTTTCGTAATATGTTTTCTTCTTCTCTGCCTTCAAATTAAACAATTTTTCTTAACAATCAAAATTATAATTTCAGCATGAACATTTCTGCGATTCATTGTTGGAATTTCCTTGGTATGAACGAAACTTGAAATTTCAAAAACGTTACCTCATAATATTGAACCTGTATCAAAAAAACTATCCGCTCACCATTTACGGTTTATACGATGTGAACATGACACTTTTTGCGGACAATATGAAACGCTTGTATTCGATAATAAACTTGGTATTATTGAAATATAAATAACAGATATTCACATAAACGAATGTATTTAGTACAATTATTAATAAATGGATAGATATTTAAGGAATTTAACTAGGGTAAAAAGGTGCAAAAAATTGATCAAAAAATCATGAAGAAATGCTGAACATAAAACAGATAAAAAAAACGTTGAAAATTAGCCAAAATTGGGTAAAAATTAATTAGAAAGCGTAAAAAACACAGAAAATAGGACAAAAATTCCGAAAAAGCGTATTCATCATAATTTTCAACACTTTTTCGTGATTTTTGATCAATTTTCTTCACATTTTTATCAAATATTTACCTGCTTCCCTAATTACTCAGACGGGTTGATTATTACACATAATACGGGTGAGAATCCTATCGATAGGCAGAAAACAATATTTTCACGACAAATCTTGATTCAATTTAAATTAAAACCCAATAATCAAATTTTAGAGATTTTGATCGATGCACTGGACGAGTAATTATTATTTTACATCGAAAGATCAATTGTAATGAACGTAGTCTCTTTTGGGAAAATCAGCATAGCAATTGTATTGGAATCGGCGACTTGACGTTGCCATAAATTTACTGAAGGGAAGGAAGAGGAGCAGGAAACCTCTCGATTATCCATTGCACAAAGTTATAATTTTCATAACCTCTTTCTTTAGCTACCAAAACAAATAAAAAAATGCCATCGGTTAAGCCTTATACAAATAATAAATTATCAAAAAAAAATTGCAAAACGAGTTGTAAGAAAATTTTTCCACTGTTTCAATACGTATTTCAAATAAAGGCTCGTCGTAAACTGTAATACCAACAATTGTACACAATTACCAAGCATTATTTGAAAACTGTTCGCAGAATTTCAGCTAATAACTTCACCAAGGTTGAATAAATTTTCATATTTTGTAACATTGTTTTTTTTTATAATTTACACGTCTGCAGGATCATTGTATTTTTTTCTTTTTTTAAAAAATGTTGCTCCGCAAACTGTAATTTAAAATGGAAAAAATTCTTTCACAACATTCATAGAATGATATTATTCTTCGCAAATTTTTTCCGAATATTTATTCTGTAATAAGTATCATGTGGATTTCACCGCAGATACCGATTTCATATCTACAGAAATTTATACATTACGGATTTTTCATACTTGGTAGACCTGTAAAAATCGATAAACAGGTAAAACTCATATATTACGCGTTTGTATTTTCGTGTAACATATTTCTCATCATGGGAAGTGGTGTAACCATAATAAATAATTCGAATAATTTATATAGAATTGAGGCGTGTATAAGATTAGTCGTCAGCATCGGAATCATCCAATTATTTCTGTTTTATCGAATTCAGCAGGAACAATTGATGAATGTATTCTCCATATACGATGAAGCTTCGCCCACTTATATAGGCGATGAAGGAATGAAAATTTCAACTGAATTATTTTTTAAAAGTGCCACCTTTCAATTGATTTTCTTCGCTATTGCAAATTTTTTCAGTCCAATTATTTCGGGTGTATTTTTAAGAAATGCTGCTGAAATCGATTCGTACGATTTTTTATACTTTTATTCGTGCGGATCGCCAAACAGTCAACCGGTAATAGATTATTGTCTGCAGAGAGGTACCAATGCTCATTTCATCTTGAACACCATCATGGAAAATATCTTCATCATATATCAAGGTTGCATATTACAAATAGGACATTTTCTGATAATAGCTGCATCAATAGGCGCCGAAGCGAAATTAAAAATATACGATAATCATTTATCTGCTTTCATAGCTGATGTTAAGACGATGAAAAAATCAGACAGTAATAATTTACTTCGGCTGACCACTATAATCAAGCATCAACAGGATGTTTTCAGGTATATTAAATATGTTTACATTTTTTATTGTGACATTTAGATAATTTATAGCCGTTAAAATTGCATTATATTTTTTGAAGGCATAATAAACACATAATATCAATGGCAGGGATGCCTATCATACTACACACTCTTTCCTTTTACATGATTTTTTTACTCACGAGCCTCGCAATTGGTGGCCAGGTAAGATGAGTAAATTGCTAAAATATCTGTTTGGCCTGGTTCGATAAAAGTAATCATAAAATTGCTTCTACAGAAATTCCAGTCGACCTACCTGAATACGAGATTTCTCTCTCTGGCTGCCTATGTTACGTATTTGCATTATACATTTTGCAGAACTTGTTATATCGTTGGATACGCTGTAAGTATTTCTCTATCTTTAAAGGGGTATTTACATAATTCACATTTCTTTTTTATTGGATGAAAAATAGTGCAAAATGTTGTAAGTGAATCCTCTCCTCTCCCTGCTCCTTGCAAACATCTACCCACCAACTAAATTGAAGACCGTCTAATTCAAAAATTAAGAAAACCTAGCCAAAAGTTCACTTCCTCCTGAAGACGTGTAAACGGACTGACAGGGTACGCCCACAACTGTCGAGAACAGATCTATTCCAGAGTTTACCTCCTTACTACTCCTGATGAGGCAAGCAACGCAATAAATGCCGTTTACCCGATAGACGAATCGGAGTTTACAGCAAGTAGTCTATCCTCTGCCTTAAACCTTGTACTTGTGCATAGTTTTAAGACACACATTATGAAAGTAAACAAATATTTTCTGTCAGTAGATAATGTTTGATTACTTTCATGCCCAAAACCAACTCTGATTGGTCTATAAACGCTTGTTTTTCGAGTAACAGTGTTGTCACATTTAAAAATCTTAAATTTTCAAAAAATCATTAAAAATTAAATGTTGAGTTTTTACAAAGATCAATACAGCTAAAAAATATTACTCTCCAAGATGAACAAAAAATGTTATATAGGCCAACTTTGTAGATTGCAGTGGGAATGAGCGATAAATTTTTAAACAATCTAAAAATCTAAAAATTTCAAAAACTCAAAAAAAAAATCAAAATCTGTAACATGATTCATGCATTTAAAAAGTAGTACTCTCCTAAACGAACGAAAAAGGTTGCGTAGGCCAACTTTTTACAAAGTAGTGGGAATTAGATATGAATTTTTTAAAAATCTATAGATTTCAAAATTTCAAAAATCCTTTAAAAGAATAAAATTTGTATCCTGCATTATTATTTCGCGCTCGGTATCGAATTGGAGAATGAATCATATTTACACAAGAATTTGATAACAAAATTTGATATTAAATTGTTGGGTACTTGAAAGATTGTTGGATTGAATTCCACTTTAATGAGGATTATTCACTAGACACTTCAATTTCAGGTTACGTAGTGCAATTTTTACTTTATTATTTTTTTGAAAATTTTGAAAATTTTGAACTTTTTAGATTTTTTTAAAATTTTTATCTCATTTCCATTGCAAACTATGAAATTACTCTATTATACAATTTTTTTCGTCTTGAAAAGTATTGTTTTTTAGCTACATTGATTTTTGTAAAAACTAAAAAATTGATTTTTTATGATTTTTCAAAAATTTATGATTCATTAACTTGGTACAACTAAAAGCACACAATTACCATTTTTGGAAGTCAAAAAAGTCCTTAAATGCACATTTTTGGACCAGGTATTCTTGGTATTTCATTAATTTTTGCTCAAATGAACCCATTAAAACGTGGCATTTTTTTTTAGACATGAAGGCGAAGGACTGAAGAAGTTCCTCTTCGTAAATTTCGTCCCATCTCAACCATGTGTCAACTACACCCCCACCCCCACCTCAGGTGCAATAGCGAAAATTGTAAATTATTCCAGCGTAATTATCATTTTATTCCAATTTTTGCATCAGATAAATTTGTTTTACTAAAAAATATCTTTACTCGAAAACCGATTTGTATTAAATCTGCGACCCCAATGTTCATCTTATAACTCAATTCGGCAGCAAAGTATGCAATTTTAAATATAAATTGCTAAAAAAAAAGTGTTCTTTAATTGAACTTCTTTTTGGTAATAAAAAGTTTTTGCAATTTATTTTGCTCACTTCATCATCTAAAAAAAATTTTAAACCAACAATTATTTTCATCTTCAAACATGATATGATATTCTATGAAATAAGAGAAAAATTTTGAAAATTTTAATCTTACATAGTACATTATGAGGCATTATTTCAAAAATATATGTTTTCAATTTCTAGGTTTTTTAAATTTTAACGTAATAAGGTTGAGTCATCAGTCAAGTCAGAAACTAAAAACGTAGTCTCGCAAACATTTGTTTCACTAACGTCCCCCCCCCCCCCCAAACCCTTCATCGTCTTTTCAATATTTGATGTAGGCAACCACCATTGAAAAAACAACTGTTTTACGGACGGGTGCAATGGTGGTTAACTATAGAAACCCTAAAAAAGTACATTTAGAACTGTTCACTAAATTTGAGTGCTAAATTTTGAATTTCTACTTCACGGACCCTCAAAAGTAATTTTTCATTTTTCTGATCCATTCATAATGCATTTTTACGTGTGTTGGGATACTTGGACCTTGCATAGACGAATGTACGGGTACTTGGCTCATTTCAATATGAATTTAGTGAAAAAAACTTTTAATAATGCAAGAAAATTCTTGAAAAATTATGAAAAAATCATTTTTTCAACATCCACGAAAAATCGACCACATGTGGGTGGAGGGTAAAATTGAAATATATAACTCCTAATCATCTAAAGTTAATTCCTCATATCTAGTTCAGGAGAGCTTTTCACAAACAAACGATTTGTAGAACAATATTTTTTGACAAGAAAAAGGTTTTCTGCCTTCAAATTTACAATTTTTCTTAACAATCAAAATAATAATTTCAGCATGAACATTTTTGCGATTCATTGTTGGAATTTCCTTGGTATGAACGAAACTTGAAATTTCAAAAACGTTACCTCATAATATTGAATCTGTATCAAAAAAACTATCCACTCACCATTTACGGTTTATACGATGTGAACATGACACTTTTTGCCGACAATATGAAACGCTTGTATTCGATAATCAACTTGGTATTATTGAAATATAAATAACAGATATTTACGTATACGAATGTATTTAGTACAATTTTTAGTAAATGTATAGATATTTAAGGAATTTAACCAGGGTAAAAAGGTGCAAAAAATTGATCAAAAAATCATGCAGAAATGCTGAACATAGAATAGATTTAAAAAAAACGTTAAAAATTAGCCAAAATTGGGTAAAAATTAATTAGAAAGCGTAAAAAACACAGAAAATAGGACAAAAATTCCGAAAAAGCGTGTAAAAATGTGTGAAAATGCATCATAATTTTCAACACTTTTTCGTGATTTTTGATCAATTTTCTTCACTTTTTTATCAAATATTTACCAGCTTTCCTAATTACTCAGACGGGTTGATTATTACACATAATATGCGTGAGATTCCTATCGATAGGCAGAAAACAATATTTTCGCGACAAATCTTGATTCAATTTAAATTAGAACCCAATAATCAAATTTTAGAGATTTTGATCGATATTGGACGAGTAATTATTATTTTACATCGAAAGATCAATTGTAATGAACGTAGTCTCTTTTGGGAAAATCAGCATAACAATTGTATTGGAAGGGCGACTTGACGTTGCCATAAATTTACTGAAGGGAAGGAAGAGGAGCAGGAAACCTCTCGATTATCCATTGCACAAAGTTATAATTTTCATAACCTCTTTCTTTAGCTACCAAAACAAATAAAAAATGCCATCGGTTAAGCCTTATACAAATAATAAATTTTCAAAATAAAATTGCAAAACAAGTTGTAAGAAAATTTTTCCACTGTTTCAATGCGTATTTCAAATAAAGGCTCGTCGTAACCTGTAATACCAACAATTGTACACAATTACCAAGCATTATTTAAAAACTGTTCGCAGAATTTCAGCTAATAACTTCACCAAGGTTAAATAAATTTTCATACTTTGTAACATTTTTTTTTTTTTTATAACTTAAACGTCTGCAGGATCATCGTATTTTCGCAAACTGTAATTTAAAATGGTAAAAAATTCTTCCACAACATTCAAAACATGTTACTATTCTTCGAAATATTTTGTTTTTAATGTATAAAACGATTATGAAGCCTATTAACATCCCTAGACAAACGCCAGATGGTCAAATGTTCGAGGTATTTATTCTGTAACAAGGATAATGATGGTTTTACCACAGATACCGATTTCATATCTACAGAAATTTATACATTACGGATTTTTCATAAGTGGTATGCCTGTGAAAATCGATAAACAGGTAAAATTCATATATTACGCGTTTTTATTTTCGTGTAACATATTTCTCATCGTGGGAAGTGGTGTAACCATAGTGAATAGTTCGAAAAATTTATACAAAATTGAGGCATGTATAAGATTAGTCGGCAGCATCGGAATCATCCTAATAGTTCTGTACTATCGAATTCAGCAGCAACAAATAATGAATGTATTCTCCATATACGATGAAGCTTCGCCCACTTATATAGGTGATGAAGGAATGAAAATTTCAACTGAATTATTTTTTAAAAGTGCCACCTATCAATTGATCTTATGTACTATCGCATGCACATTCGGTACAATTATTTCGACATTATTTTTAAGGAATGCTGCAGAAATCGATTCGTACGATTTTTTATACTTTTATTCGTGCGGATCGCCAAACAGTCAACCGGTAATTGATTATTGTCTGCAGAGGGGTAGCTATGCTTATTTCGTATTAAACGGCATCATGGAAAACATCTTTATCGCTTATCACGCTTTCATACTTCAAATAGGACATTTGCTGATAATAGCAGGATTGATAAGTGCTGAAGCGAACTTAAAAATATACGATAATCGTTTATCTGCTTTCATAGCGGAAGTTAAAACCATGCATAAATCAGATACTAACGATTTACTTCGATTGACCAGTATCATCAAGCTTCAACAAGATGTTTTCAGGTGCATTGAATACATTTCTATTTTTTATTCTTACGTTATGATAATTTGTAGCTGTTAAAATTGCATTATATTTTTTGAAGGCATCACAAACAAATAATATCAATGGTAGGTATACCTATCATACTACACACTCTTTTCTTTTACATAATTTTTTTACTCACAAGCCTTGCAATTGGCGGCCAGGTAAGATGGGTACATTATTAAAATTTCTGTTTCACCTGATTCCCTGATTCGATAGATTTAATCATAAAATTGCTTCAACAGAAATTTCAATCAAGCTACTTGAATACGAGATTTATCTCACAAGCTGCTTATGTCACGTATTTACATTATACATTTTGCAGAATTTGTTCCACAGTTGGATATGCTGTAAGTATTTTACCATCTTTAAAAAAGTATAGAGATAATTCACTTTCGTTTTTAATCGAAAGATGAATGGTATAAAATGTTGTTAACGAATTCCCTCCTCCCCCACCTTCCAACCTACCAACCAGCTTAACCGATGATCAACGAATTCGTAAAATGAGGAAAACTGTCAAAAAATTCATAATAAGTATTTTTCTTCTCCGCCTTCTAATTTACCAATTTATCTTAACAATCAAAATAATAATTTCAGCATGAACATTTCTGCGATTCATTATTGGAATTTCCTTGGTATGAACGAAACTTGAAATTTCAAAAACGTTACCTCATAATATTGAACCTGTATCAAAAAAACTATCCACTCACCATTTACGGTTTATACGATGTGAACATGATACTTTTTGCTGACAATATGAAACGTTTGTATTCGATAGTAAATCTGGTATTGTTGAAATATAAATAATGTATAATGTATACCTATATATATATTAGGGTGGGTCAAAAAAAACGATTGTTTTTTTTTTCACTTGGTACCCTGAAAACATGGTTGGTAGACACCTCAAAAAAATTCTCTCCACGTATGAGCACTAAATTTTAATAGGAACGTCCTCCGCCTT
>FIZR01014466.1:0-12500 GCA_900060175.1 Ferrisia virgata | reverse complement strand
TCGTAACGTAGATTTACAATATATGTGTACGTATATATATACCTAGATTGAGGTTAAAGTTGAAAAAGCTTACAATTAAGTCCAATATCGTGATAAGTTAATATGGCAGGCTTTCTTCTGTCTCCTTGTATGGCTACTAATAGGGTACCTCTGTCTGTTTCAACGATGGCTTCTTCGACGCCTTCCAGATCTGCTCTGTTCAGCGATCGCGTACATGGCGTTTGAAATTGTACTGTTCGTAATTCGATATCATCCAGCATGTCGGCAGGCATACCGCGTCTGTAACACAAAGTAACGTATTTTCTCCAGTTAAAACCCAAAGTATCATCTCAATAGCCTTTTGACGACGTTAATTTATGCGGTATAGATAGATACATAATCGCCACATATGCCACTGCTACAAATACGCATCGTCAATTTAGGTGCGATCGCGATCGTTGAAGGTGTACATATAGTGTTACAGATAGACAATTCCAGAAGTACACATATTACATATAAGATAACAGTACAATATATATGATATTATAAATTAAAATATGCACTTTTCTCGATTTTATCCTCAGGCATCCACCTTATCCCTCTTAATTTTTTTAATCCGCAAATTTATGCCATTTGCGCTGGTGTAATTGTTATGTGTTTTGGATGTTCTATTTACTCAATGACAGTGTGTCCTAGAAAAAATCTCCTCGGAAAAAAAAATTACGCGGAATAAAATTTCCAATCGCCAATGTACCTTCAAGTTTTCGATACAAGGTTGATAGGTTGCGAGATAATTAAGATTTTGAATTTTAAAAATTATACGAAAAAGCAGTTCAAAGAATAGAAATTTTAATTGCAGATACGAATTCAGCGCGAAAAATACTTTCGGAGTCGTCCGTCATTATTCGGAAATCTTCGATAAATACCTCTTTTATTTAATTTACATGCATTCGGATCTGTTGCCGTAGAGAAATTTTGATAATTTTTCTCGAATTTAGCGAGAAAAATGCTGCTAAAAATGATGTTTTACAAGTTCGAGAACACAAAAAAGTTTAGATTTTTTTATCGATCAATAAATTTAGTTCAGTTTTTAATGTTTTTTTACTTTTTTTTTTCTTTTTTTCTGCTCGTGTTTCGAGTAAATTTTGGTAAATAAAATAATAAAACAAAATGTGAACAGGAAGCCGAGAGAAATGTAATAGTTAATTTTATTAAATTTTGTTTCAAAAAACAAACAAGCGAAGGTAAAGTAACCGTCATTACGAAATTTGAAGAACTGTCTTCACTGTTTACCCGTTTTAGTCAATTTTTTACCCAACTATGGATGATTTTTAACGATTTTTTTTTCTCAATCCAAGTCAAATTTCATCCTATTTTTAAAATTTTTTCATAATTTTTGATCGATTTTTTTTCACTTTTTAACCGTGTTTTTCAAATTTTTACGCAATTATCTACCCCGTTTTCAACGTCGTTTTTTTCGTAATCTCTACCTTGATTGTGATTTTTGACCAATTTCCTGCGGTTTTTATTGATTTTAGCCAATTTTTTTTCCAATTTTCAACGAATGTTAACGATTTTTCTTCCTAAAGTAGTTCAACTTTTACCCATTTTTCAACATTTTTTCCCGTATTTTTTATCGATTTTTTTCATTTTTTACCAATTTTTATCAAATTTTTACCTTATTTTCAATGATTTTCAACTTTTTTTTTTTTTTTTGATTTTCGATCAATTTTCTTCAATTTACAAATATATCTGTTTTGGTCAATTTTCTCCCGTTTTTCAACATTTTTTCGTGATTTTTAATCCATTTCCCATTAATGTTTACGTATTTTTATGAATTTTTTTTACAAAATTTTCAATAATTTTCAACGTGTACTTTTTCATACTTGAGTTCAATTTTCAACCATTTTTCAACACTTCTTCGTAGTTTTTAACGAATTTTTTGTAATTTTTACTCATTTTTATTAAATTTATTACAAAATTTTCGATGATTTTTTACGAAATTTTTTACATTGTAGGTCAATTTTCACCTCTTTTTCAACATTGTTTCGTGATTTTTGATCCAGTTTTCTGTCATTTTTATCCATTTTTATCAAATTTTTACTTGTTTTTCAACATTTTTTCATGATTTCTGATCAATTTTCTCTAATTTTTTTCTCATTTTTGTCAAATTTTTACTTCGTTTTTTTTCATATACTTGGGTCAATTTTCACCCACTTTTATCAAATTTTTTACAAAATTTTCTATGATTTTTATCAGTTTTTCTCTCAGTTAAGGTAAATTTTCATCCGTTCTTGCAACAATTTTCGTGATTTTTGATTAATTTTTGCGACTTTTTACCCAATTTCGCCAAATTTTTGCATTATTTTCAATGATTTTCAATGTTTTTTTTCAATAGTTTTAGGTCAATTATCACCGATTTTTGTCAAACTTTTTCTATTTTTCAATGATTTTCAGCATTTTTAGCCTGATTTTCTATTTCTATGTCTTATTGTCAATGAAAACCAGACTATTACTGTCTATCGACCAACGGTGGGTGAGGGGAGGTGGATATCAACAAAATCCGTTTTCGGGCCCTATAAGACCATTAAGACAATTTTTATCCATGCCAGATACTCATATTTATTTTTATTTTATTTTTTTCGCCGAACATTAAAATCCTTTATTCCGCTCCATATCGACCAAAATCGTTCCAATTCGGTCAATCCACTTAGTTTGGCGGCGGATTAGATATATCTGAGTGGGGATGATTTTGGGTCAAAATTCAGCTATGCCGCAATTTGGGGGGAGGGGGTGCTGCGGGGCTAAAAACGCAAAAATTGACTCCTTTTTAAACCAATTGACAGAAAATTAAAAGTTGTACAACATATCCAAAAATTGATCTCCCAAGTTAATTAGAAGAGGAGATATGAGGGGTTCCCCTCTTTTTGACCTTGAAAAAGGGCTATTCTTCCCCTATCTCCCCACCAAATTGAGCTAGGAAGTTGAAATTTGGTATGTGCCTTCAGTTGAGAACCAAGATGTGCCTTTTGATGGTTCCGACTTTTTAGTCTCATTGAACCCTTCCTACTCGCAATGCTCAGTTTTCTTTACTTTTTATTTGTTTTAGTGAATTTTTCATCTAATTTTTGGATAATTTTCAACGATGTAGAAAGCTTGGGTAAAAAATAATCGATTTCATAAACTAATATTCAACCTTTCAAAGTAGAATTATTCAATCTGGTCGACTTTTTGAATTTATGTCGAAGCTCCTTCGTGAAAGTTTTTAGACTTCGAATATCATATTGATGGAGGGAGGGTTACGAGGACTACCTGAAGTGCGATTATTTTCTAACAAAACGCGTGTTTTTTCATTTTTAGCGTCGGAGAAATTTTTTTTAAAACTGTTAATTTTCAGTGCCGAATCTCGCTCGTGAAATCTATTCGTATGTCGGGGGCACTCCTAAGGTATTAAGGAATTATGTGTTACGTTTAATAAATGCAACGAGAGCACTGCGACACTGCGCTGTACTTTTAGGTTAGGTACATGTGCAGTGTACATAATTCGAAGCTTTACAAGTGTCAGAGTGTGATTCGTGTCGTCGCCGTCCTGTTCCTTGTAAATGAAATTTAAATAGGTAACTTAACAAACCAGGTACTACGCAACGATGTACCAATGTTAGCGTCGCCATCATTGAAAAGCATGTAATTTCTATTCAAGGGTCGTATTTTTGCGTACTTAGATTGATAATGCTATTCCAAATCCATGTAATTTTGCTAACGTCGTCGATAAAAGTATATCGATCGATTGCAACGCTGGCTCAGAAATCATTTTTGTACTTGTATTGACTACCAGAAGCCATCAAGCGCAAGCAAATGAGATTCCTGCTAGACCCTTTTTTTAATGGTAAATTGAACTTGATCAAAGTAAGAATTATGAGGCAACTTGCCCACATAGGTTCCGTATGATACCTCCAATTTGGAGAAATTATACGTGACTGCGTGCAATTAACAAAGAAAAAAGTATAAACTTTGTATTTTAGAATTTCGAATAAATGATGCTTCTTGTAGAAAGTATCATACATAAATATTTGTTAGCCTCATCGATCGTTGATTAATCTTTTATTCTTCGATGTTTTTGTATTTCAGATGACGTATCAAATTTTTATCTTATCACAAGTATTAATGGAGGAAGTAAGCAGAACTAGACTACAGATCTGCATATCTATGTTCCTTGCTCTTTTGTCTGATTCCATGCAACGTAAGTAGCTAAGTGAATTCTAAAAAATAGATAATTCATTGAGAGTATTCGATCCTTGAGCCAAAAGCGATACCATAAACGTTTCGTCCATTCCTGAATATGTATCTATGTATTATGAGTGATGATCTCGGGCTAAAATTCAGATGTGTTCAAATTTGGAGGAGGAGGAGGAGGAGGAGGTGCCGAGGGGCCCAAAATCGCAAAAATTATTCATTTTTCAGTCAATCGATAACATATCCAAAAATCAGCCTCATAGGTCAATTAAGAGAGGCAATGTGGAAATATCCCCCCTTTTTCATCTTGAAAAAATACCGTCTTTCACGTATCTCTCGTCCAAATTAAATCACTTGGTTGAATTTTAGTTAACGGATTTAGCAAAGATCTTAGATGTGCCTTTTGAGAGTTTCAACTTTTCAGACCCCATTAGAGTCTCCTCCCCACCACCGGAAGAATAGTTTTTGAGAAATTTTAATCATTTTTTCACTCGTACTTCCCATATTGCCATTCCAAATTTAGGTAGGGGGTTGAAATTTTGTATGTAGCTTCTAAATTGGTTTTTTTTTGTAGGTTTCGACTTTTCAGCTTCAGTTAACCCTTTCCCCCTCCTCGTAACTTCGAAATAATAATTTTCGGTTCGATTTTTTACATTTTTCAATACGCCCTGTGCAACTCTCTCCTCCAAATTGAGCTGGAAGATTGGAATTCGATATGTGGATTTAATTAGAGGGGTCCTAAATGCGCCTTTTGGAGGTTTAGACATTTCAGACTTAACGTACCCCCCCCCCCTCTCACTGCTCCGAAAAAATAGTTCTTGTTCGAGATTGTGTTTGTGTTTTTAGCCTGTCCTTCGCACATCCCTGTGCAAATTTAAGGTAGGGTGTTGAAATTAGGTATGTTGATACGATGAGGATCCCAAATGTGTCTGTTTAGGGTTTTGACTTTTTAGTCCCATTGGACCCTATTTACGGCCCCGAAGAAGTAATTTTTTGTGAGATTATTCCTATTTTATGAGTTCGTGCCACGCTTATCGTTCTTCCAAACTGAGCTGGAAGATTGAAATTCTGTACGTGGATATAGCGCGGTGAATCTGCGTGAGCCTTTTTCAGGTTTCGACTTTTCAAATCTCCGTTTACCGCCCTCCCCCTCCCCCCTCCCCCTATTTCATCGCGAATCGATAAAGTGAAACAGTAATTTTGGTTGGGAAAATCGAGCTAAATTAATTGCAAAACAGGTGGATGGTTTGGTATTTTAATCTGGGGAAAGTTATTTTCAAAATGTACGTAGCATAGCTTTTGAGAAGATTGCACGGTACTGGCATCATTGGCGCGCATACTGCGGTGCGGTCTACGATTAATTACGTATAATTTCGCATTCGCATCTTTGAACGGAACGGAACGAAACGAAACGAAACGAAACGCGATGTAAGAATTTATAACTTCGGACGGGCGTAAACTTAATTACGTTGAAAAAATTTCAGCCGGCGATCTACGAGTAGATACTGACGCGTTTTCCACGCGGCAATTATTCTTTTGGCTGAACGTAGGCCTGGATACGTTTACGTTACGTACGTTAACGAACAGCCTTTTCAAACCAGGTTAACTACTCGTACATTGCCTGTACACACTACACAGTCGTTGCTTTTATACCTATACTTCACTTTTTGGCTGAACACTCATTCATTTGTCTGCTTCGAATCACCCTATCGTTATCGCTATTTACTAACGTCGGTCCATTTCACCCCCAAAGGCTCTGCCCATCTTCGCCTTTCGCTTTCGCCTGCGTTATTTCCTTCGTCGACGTCGACGTCGATCGGCTGAACAGAGTGTGAGAGAGAGAGAGAGAGAGATGTTCATTGCGAAAGCACGCGGTTAATTTATGGTTCAATTGAACGCGTTATTTTCGTGTCAGCTTCTGTTTAAAGATGGCAATTTAAAGCTTGGGCTTGCCTCGGTTATAAATTATTTTCAGCGACGAATAATATTCTGCGAGTGAATTTACCTATGTTTGTGCCGCCCTTTCGGATGGACTCGGTTCCTTATTATCACATTATATCGCTGTACATGTAAGTATACGATGGGTAGAGACACTTTAATCGTATCAAATACTCGAGCGAATATGGTAATAATTGAAAATGGAAAAAAGTTTTTCAAATTTTCGTTCGTTCGTTCGTTCGTTCGTTCGTTCGTTTGTTCGTTTGTCGCTTGAATTATTGCACGTTATTGGAATGTTTTTCGAACACTGGACGAATGTAGAAACGGGCCAATTTCAATACTAAATCTCGAATATGGCAGCGAAATTAGTTACAAGTAATTTGAGAATGTTACAAATTGCGTAAAAAATAATATCGATTTGACGTTAGCTTTTTCGATTGTCGCTGGACCCGATGTAGAGATTGTTTCGAAACGGTAGCCTGGTTTAATAAGATAAATAAATGAGCGAAGCATCGAAGCGATGCGGCTGGCTGTAGAATGCAATCATTGTAATGGATTCGCACGTGACATTTGAAAAATTTATTTACCAACGGAAGGAGGCACCGGGTACCGGGTACCGGTACGTACTACGTAGTCGTGTGAGGGTAGTTATTCGCAATTTTAAAGCTCCCGTTCGGCTCTTCTCGTCGGATGATGTTTTTTATTACGCGGATAGCTGGATACCTACGTAGTACGTAGACGTAGACGTACGTGTTTTGTAATCGTAACGAGTAATGTACTAATGCATCGAGTATCATCGTGTCCATGATTAGTGGTTGTTGTGTAGTTTTTTTTTTTTTTTAGCCGGATTTTCTACGTCATATTATCAATAAAAACTGGCTTATTAGGGGCGCTATTGACCCGCGGCCGATAGAAGGGAAAGTATTAACGAAATCCGTTTCAGAGTCTTAGCAGGGCGTTAAAGCTGTTTTTGGCCATATCACAACTTATTTTTTTCACCGAAACTGAAATTCATTCACTTAGCTCAATACTGACCAAAATCGATCAAATTTCGAGAATAGGCTTCGATTAGCGTGGCATTTGATATTTTGGAGTAAGGATGACCTTGGCTCCAAATTCGGCAGAGAGAATGCTGAAGGGCTAAAATTGCAAAAATCGAATTAAGACTCGTATAACATATCCACGAGATCAGCCTCGTAGGCCAATTAGCATGACCATTTCTCTCGTTTCTCTCCTCCAAATTGAGCTAGTGGGTAGAGATTTTTTGGTACGTAGATTCGATGGCGGTCCCACACCTGCCTTTTGGGGGTTTCAACTTTCCAGCCCCCTCGAAAGCACCAACCACCTTTTTCACAGCTCTAAAAAAAGTAATTTTTTGGACAGTTTTGCTCATTTTTCGAATTTGTCATTTTTACATCTTCCTTTCGATACCCCGAACCGGTTTTGGAAAACATCATTGTACCGCATTGACACGCAAATCCAATACATCTATGTATTTCGCTATTCGATAGTTATGTTGTGTCTATTGAAATTTTGCGATGCTTGTTTAATAGAAATTCGTATTCAGTCGTTCACAAATTTCGATAACTATTTCATCACATTTACTTTCGAAAAGAAGTAGTAATTTTCCAAAAGGAAAAATTTCATACCACATTAAAGACATTTTTTTAGTCCGATTTTCCATGACACATTGTCAACTAAAACCAGTCTATTATAATCTGTCGACCTATGCCGGATGAGGGGTCCGTTTTGGCGTCTTGAAAGGCCATTCAGAAAATAATATTTATTTCAATTTTTTTTTTTTTAGAACACCATCACTTACTCCGCTCGATATTGACCAAAATTCTTCCATTTCGGTCAATAGGCTCAGTTTGGTGGCGGATTAGATCTTTATGAGTGGGGACGACCTTGGGTCAAAATTCAGTTATGCCCAAATTTAGGGGGAGGTGGTGCTTAGGGTTCAAAAACGCAAAAATTGTCTTTTTTTAAACCAATTGATGAAGAATCAAATTTTGTATAACATATCCAAAAATCAGCCTCCTGGGTCGATTAGAAAGGAGGACAAGGAGGTTTTCCCCCTTCTTGACCTTGAAAAAAGCAAATCCCACGCGTGCTCCCTTCCTTCAAATTGAGCTCGAAGGTTGAAATTTGGCATGTAGATTTGGCAGATCCGTTTTGGGGCCTAGAAAACAATTGAGGCAGTTTTTAGCTATGTCAGATATTTTTTTTAATTTTTTAATTTTTTCCCCGCGAACATTAAAATCATTTATTCAATTGGCTCAGTTTGGCGGCGGATTAAATATATATGAGTGGGAATGAACTTGGGTCAAAATTCAGTTATGCCCAAATTTGGGGGAGGCGGTGCTGAGGGTTCGTGATTTTTGATTAATTTTTGCAACTTTTTACCCAATTTTGCAAAATTTTTGCTTTATTTTCAATGATTTTCAACGTTTTTTTCAATAGTTTAGGTCAATTATCACAGATTTTGGTCAAACGTTTTCTATTTTTCAATGATTTTCAGCATTTTTAGCCTGATTTTCTACGTCATATTGTCAATGAAAACCAGGCTATTACTGTCTATCGACCAACGGTGGGTGAGGGGAGGTGGATATCAACAAAATCCGTTTTCGGGCCCTATAAGACCATTAAGACAATTTTTAGCCATGTCAGATATTCATATTTATTTTTTATTTTATTTTTCTCGCCGAACATTAAAATCCTTTATTCCGCTCCATATCGACCAAAATCGTTCCAATTCGGTCAATCCACTTAGTTTGGCGGCAGATTGGATATATCTGAGTGGGGATGATTTTGGGTCAAAATTCAGTTATGCCGCAATTTGGGGGAGGGGGTGCTGCGGGGTCAAAAACGCAAAAATTGACCCCTTTTTAAACCAATTGACAAAGAATCAAAAGTTGTATAACATATCCAAAAATCAACTTCCCAAGTCAATTAGAAGGGGAGTATGAGGGTTTTTCCTTTGTTTTTGACCTTGGAATAGGGGTGTTCCTCCCTTATCTACCTAACAAATTGAGCTAGAAAGTTGAAATTTGGTGTGTACATTTAGTAGGGGTTCTGGATGTGCCTTTTGGAGGTCTTGACTTTTCAGCCTCATTGCATCTCTTTACAGCCCTTTGGTTAATTTTTCTAATTTTTTGAGTTTGTTCCTCGCATAAGTACCCCCTTAACACCTCCCCCCTCTTTTTATTGAGCTAGACAGTTGAAAGTTAGTATGTAAATTTAGTCAGTAGATGTAGATCGTATATGTGCCTGTTTTGTGGTGTCGACTTTTTAGCTCCATTGCATCCTCTCCCCCTTCCCAAACCCTTATCGCTGATTAGGAGAAAAAGCATCGCGAAGCACGAACAATAAGGCTGAAAAAGCGTCGCAATTTTTCAAATAATCGATTCGAAATCGATAAAAATTGGTTGGATGTAAAGTATTTGAAATCTATCTCCTCATCGAACCGTCCCGACAGTAAATACAGTTGACAAAAATATTAATTTCAAGTATTTTCTACATTCGATGTACGTGGGCCAGGTACTCGTACTACACCTTGATGATTAATATTTCGTCAATTCGTCAGTCGATTATGTTTCGCACATTTACTCGAGTTTTTTGTTGCGTTTATATAAAATTTTCCTGTCAACGTGTCTGGTCGTTGATAAATTGTTTTTTTTTTTGCTACTTCTTACGCTGTTGGCGGAATAACGCGAAACGTTAGGTTTTTCGTTTCTCTTTACTGCTGCACCCAGCCCCAGCTCTCACTGTTCGGTGAAATAATTCACCTGTGTCGTCTTCGTCTTCGTCGTAGATTCACGAGATTGAATGTGTCAAATAGTTCACTATCATCGTAGTCGTACTACGATCTTTGTCGTTTGGATACATTCCAGAATACTTGGCGAGTTAAATACATATCCAACTGTGTACAGAATTGTAGTACATCATCTTGCGAGTCTGTGTTTTACCGCATAATTATACCTTTCTGCGCGTCTTACGTTCCTGCTGCCTGAATGTACTTTATCTTTCATATTTCGTTGAAAAAATCGATTTACATCTTCCTGAAAAAGTACAGCTCGCCTTTACGGGGTAAGGTTTTGCGCTTTTCGTTGCATGGTACTGGATGTTGTTGTTCGAGTAATAAAGGTTATCTAGGTACGTCTACGTTTACGTGTGTACTGCCACCGGATCCGGGTAAACGTTGAATTAAACAATACGAGCAACGTATTGTTAGTCACGGCGACGATGGTAATAAATTGAGAAGGAAGTCGAGAGTACGATGTTACGCTGGCGAAAAGAGCGAGGGAAATATCCTTGAATTATAATTTGACCATTTACGATGTACCTAAACGGCCAAACACGTCGCTTTCCATCCAATAATGTAGTAATATAAATTTTCGCTTCGCATTAGTCGACGCGCAGCTCGCAGCATCCCTTCGTCTTGTTTCGTTTAACAAGCCAACGTGACGAAGCCAGGGGCAGGATTTCGTTTTTCATTTCGTATGGCATAGGTAGCCAAGAATACCTGTCGGCGTTTCGTCGACGTCGTCTGTTGGCTGTCGTGTATAAATTTGTAATTACCAAGTTGAGTTATACGACTCGCACAGTGTGAATATGGACCATGGGCGGGTAGGTGAGGACGGAATCGGTAGCATTCAGCGCTGTACTGTCACATCAGCACGCTGGAATAATTGATCATGTTGTACAGTGCCCTGAATCGGGTCCCTATCTTAACTATATGACCGGTATCAAACCGTCGAATGTCAGCCAATGTAGCGAACGAAGAATTACATTAAAAATGAGTTAAACATTGATGATTCGATTGTTGATCATTTGCAAAACAAGACTGGCATTTATTTGACCGTTGCCCCTAAATCAGCCCACCATGCCAGAAATCGCTGTTCTCAGTTCTGCACAGCTGTGTACCTTACCTACTAAAAACACGCAGACGATAGACATTTTCAATTCGCGTGAAATGGTTAATTTGCCTATTAATTTTATTATGCATTATCGGTGTCAGTGTGCCCTTCGTCGTTGGTCTATTTGAAAATATTGTACCAACATGGAATATGTATGCGGTACGTCCGCCATTCTGTGTACGTCACGAAGCGCAGTTGTCGTGTTGCGATCTTACGTTAATTGAAATTAATTTAGCTATGTTCTCCGAAGTGCACATTATACATCGAATGTATGTATAATAAGTTGATGCGGTTATGGTTAATTTTAGAATTTACTGTCTCTCTGTACTGCGTATGATGTTCTGTATTTTGTGCGTACGTTACGTACTGCGTATTTGCTTATTCTGTCTGCATGCGCGTGAACTTTGCAGCATATGGCGACGTGTTTTTGAATTTTACAAAAATAATACGCAGTCGGTGAACCCATTAAAAATACCGCTTAAAGACGAGTAAATATATTTGTGTTTGTTTTTTTTTTTGAATTTGTATCAACGATCAATACGGCTATTTGCGTCGTATCTATTTTTTTATCGTTATCTCTTTCGTGAAAAATTCACAAAATAGAAAGCGATTTTAAAAATATTTAAAAAAAAAAAAAAGAAGAAGAAACGTGTACCCAGTGTCAGAAATTTCTTATTACATTTTTCGAAGAATATTCTAAACTGATATGTCTGGTAGAAGCCTTGCCTAGAATGTGAATTGAAAAAAATTCCAAATTCACGATCCCCTATTCTGTGCAGCTCTAATCTATCCCACCACGTAAATGGTGTCAGGATGAGTAGTGCCACACGACACAGTTCTGACGTGAGACTTCTGACAGCAAAAATGGCACACTTCTGGCAATGCTTCAGCCAATCCGAGTTCACTAAATATTTGCCAAACTCGTGACGGTGACATTGAAATGGCACAATTGTAGCACCAGGATGACTCCAAAATGACTTCATTATGACAGGCCGTGACGTTACCGTGACATATTATTGACATGTATTTGACTCATCAATGACACGTTTGTGACGCCATAATGGCACACTTCGGATGCAAAAACAAGCGCAAAAATGACATGTTTATGATACATTTCTGACATATTTCATTTTCCATTATATTGAATTATCGTTAATATTAAAGTATTAATGATGATTATTTTTTTATTTATATCAACTCGCGAAATTTTTCAATTTTTTTTACCGATGGTGGGATTCGAACCTAGGTCCTCTCGGGTACAAATCGATTTTTTTTACCAATTCAGCTACTGTAGCAGTTAGCATAAGAAGACCTAATGGGCACTCTTCAACCTTTACATTCTGGACTTGAACAAAATTAGTAGATTTGTTTCCTTGTTGTTCTTTGCAGATGACTTAGTGATGTATTACCGAAGCAAAGATATTCTGATTG
>FIZR01014462.1:0-29502 GCA_900060175.1 Ferrisia virgata | reverse complement strand
TCAGGGGGGGGGGGGGGGGGGGATCATGCGAGGAACAAACTCTAGAAATTAGAAAAATTGACCAAAAAGCCACATATTTAGAGCTGTGAGGGAGTGTAATGGGGCTATTTAGTTGAGTTCGCCGAATTGAACATCTAGGGCCCTCATTAAATGTACATACCGAATTTTAACTTCCTGACAACATTGGGGAGGGGGAAGGGGGGTTATGCGTGGAACAAACTTAAGAAATGAGAAAAAGAGACCTAAGAAACAAGTTTTTAGGGCTGTGAGGAAGTACAATGGAGCTAAAAATTCGGAGCCTCTGTACATATCAAATTTCAGCTTCCTAGCTCAATTTGATGGGGAGATAAGGAAGGAACAGCCTTTTTTGAAGGCCAAAAAGGGGGAAACCCTACATTTCTCCCCTTCTAATTGACTTTGGAGGTTGATTTTTGGATATGTTATATAACTTTTGATTCTTTATTAATTTGCTTAGAAACGAGCAATTTTGCGTTTTTGACCCCTCAACCCCCCCCCCTAATTTGGGGCAATTTCATCTTTGCTCATATATATATTTAATCGACTGCCGAACCGAGCCGATTGACCGAATTGGAGAGATTTTGGTCAATATCGAGCTAAGTAAATGATTTTTATGTTCGAGTGGAAAGAAAATAAAAAAAATATAAAAATAAATATCTGACATGGGTAAAAATTATCTCAATGATCTTCTAGGACCTCAAAATGGATTTTGTTGATATTCTTTCTTTTCTCCCCCCCCCCCTTATTCGCCGTTGTTCGATAGATTGTAATAGTCTAGTTTTCATTGACAATATGACATGGAATATCCTAAAAATGAAAATTACATAGAGTAATGTTGTTGAACCGTAATCTAAATGGGATGCAGTGGGGGGTGAGGGGTTGGTTCCGCTCTCAATATAATATTTAATACAAATCCTAACGATAGATCCCCTTCTGATAATACCTGTCCTGGTTTTAAAATTAACAAATTTATGTTATACAAATATCAAATATGAAAATATCTTATAGTCTGGTTTTTTTTTTGTCTCTATTGAAAGAGTTGTACCTTCCCTCATCAGTGGCACTTTTCCAAGGTCTTACGTTTTAAGTTCAGTTGGAACCGCATGAAATGAATTTTTTGTTACGTGTAAGCCAGTGAGTGAATTTTGACCCCACGTCGTTTAGAAACTTGGAAATTTGTATACACGATGATGACATTGCTTAGAGTATCAGTATAAAGCACACAAAAACCATATCAGCTCCAATGGTCCACTTGACCTAGTAAATACATAGACTGGAGACCACCATTATCAACGTGCGCTACCATCATCGTAAATCATAATAACATTTACAAAACCCATCACGCGCGCCGGTGGCTGTACGGTAATTTTGCGAATTTATTTAAATGAAAAGATTTCGACCAAAAGGGGTCGTGAAAAGGCAGACGAAGCGGCGCGACGTTGGTTGTGCTGGGACAACGGTGACTCTAGGGTGTTTTGTATTTCGCCCAGAAACAAAACGTTATCGCAGAATTGAACGAAGGCGACAGCACCGGCGCGCTGGCCCACGCTTACGCATAGCGAATATTACTGATAATATTCGTGGTACATTCATTGTATATCAGTGGTCTGGTGGTGAATGGCGTGTACATTAGGAAAACTCGCTTTTCAGAGTGAAAAACGGGGGGGATGAGACGGAGAGAGGGATATTTGACGCAGGATACAATTATTACGCTAGAATTGATACCGAAAGGGTTGACTTTGCGGTTGACATGTTAGACGAGTGAAATGGAATTTATACTTATATGCCAAGTGATCCGGCATATGTCTTTAAAAGCGATGATAATTTTACTTACCCTCGTTCGGCGCTGTGTGCCATATTTTCTTATTATTATTCGACCGCTTCGTATATGATTATTGTACGTGTGTAAGGATGGGTCGAAGAAAAAAAAAAGAATCTCAAATTTTGACCAAACTCACAGGGGTGCTTGATTTCCAGTTGGAAACTTACTGTTGAAAATTTTGCGCTTCTAGCTCGAACGAAAGTTATGCTATGGTTCCTCAAAAAGGGGTAATTTTTTCAGCAAAAAAAAGAAACTGTTTTCCGACATTTTGATCCTCTAAAAGTGGTGTAAAATCTCAGTCACGTCACAGAACTGAAAACATATACCTTGAGTCTGGCTGCAAGATATAAGAAGATATGTAGTGGAGCATGGGATAAAACACAATTTGATAGATGTTGTATTGACCCAGCGATTACTGTTCAAAGTTGATAATGCTAAGAGTCATTGAAACCATTTATGGTATTCTTTTGAAAGTGTTTGTGACCAAAAAAGCAGATACACTTGTGGGCGAGAATTATGTACAAGTGTACTCGTACATATACCAGTAAGTTAGCTACTGTGATAATTACAATTACTATGGAGGTAATATCTGTTAATTGGGTGAATCAATGAATCAAGATAATAAGATAATTGAACTTTTTAGTACAGCAATATTCAAAAAAGCATGATTCACGTAAGTGATAATATTACAATTAATTGTCAGAATGACGTCTTCGTATATTGTGATGATAAAATTGTCAAGAGTGAACGTCGCGTTATGAAATGATACGACATGTGTCGGTGTAAAAACATGACGACGGAAAAACAGTCTATCAAAAACGTGACAAGAGATCCTTAAAAAGTGATGTTAGAAACGTAATGTCCACCAAAAAAGTAACAACAGATCCTTAATGCGTAACAACGGAAACGTGACCCCTAACAAAAATGTGACAACAGATCCTTGAAACGTGACAACAGAAATGTAATCCTTACCAAAAATGTGACAACAGGTCCTTAAAACGTGACCTCCAACGAAAATGTGACAACAGATCTTTGAAACGTGACAACAGAAACGTAATCCTTACCAAAAATATGACAACAGATCCTTAAAACGTGACAACAGAAACTTGATCTCCAATTGAAATATGACAACCGATCCTTAAAACGTGACAACAGAAAAGTGATATCCAACGAAAATGTGACAACATATCTTTAAAACGTGACAACAGAAACGTAATCCTTAACAAAAATGTGACAACAGAAACGTGACCTCCTATGAAAATGTGAAAACAAATCTTTGAAACGTGACAACAGAAACGTAATTCTTACCAAAAATGTGACAACAGGTCCTTAAAACGTGACCTCCAACGAAAATGTGACAACAGATCTTTGAAACGTGACAACAGAAACGTGATCTCCAATTGAAATATGACAACAGATCCTTAAAACGTGACAACAGAAACGTGATCTCCAACTAAAATGTGACAACAGATACTTGAAACGTGACAACATAAACACGACTCTCACTTAAAATGTTACAACTTATCTTTGAATCTGCTAAAAATGTGACAACGGAAACGTGACTCCGCCAAAATGTGACAACATAAACGTGACCTCCACTAAAATATGACAACATGAACGTGACCTGATAAAAACGTGACAAAAAGCCGCATAGATGTAACCCTCGAAGAACGTGACACATTATGACATGAAACACGTCATTGCTAAAACGTGACGATACTAGAATATAACATTGCAGAAACATGTCAACAAAAAATGTGATGACGAAAAAAATCGTGACGATGTAAAAAGCACGAGGCATGTTGGTGCCCATACGCGAAGCTAAGAAATGTGAGGTATGGAGGAAGTTCACTATTTAAATACGTGACAGGGCAAAAAACACACAGTGTGAGTGAACGCAGAAACAAAAGAAAACTGTTGTTGTTGTTTTTTTTAGTTCATTCGATATTTCCCAATTGATTGAGATGTTTTTGGGATGCCCATCGGTATTATTTAAAGTTGAATAAACCTGCCTGTTTTTTGTGTGCGTGAGGTCAAAACCAGATTTTCTTGTTGTGCAAAACCTCCAACTAGGCACGCAGTTTTCAATGTTAACAAGTACCCTTCTCTTATTATGGATGAAAGAAAAAAATCCCAGGACTACGAAAATTCTTATTACGCATCAATAGTTGAAAATTAATCACTTTCATGAGTTGAGGCCACATCTGAGGTATGTTTTTGCCTAATTTTCCATGTCATTGGCGGATGAGGAAGGAGGAGGATTTATTTTTTCCTCCCAAAACTAAAAATCATTGGTCAGCTCGATATCGACCAAAATCGACTAAATTTGGGAAATAGACCTTTATTGGCGGCGGATTTGATATCCCAGAGTGGGGATGATTTTGGATCAAAATTCAGTTATGCCCAAATTTGGTAGAGTTGATGCTGAAGGGTTAAAATCGCAGAAATTGGTCCTTTTTGAGCCAATCGATAGACAATCCCGAGCTGTATAATAAATCCAAAAATCAGCCTCCTGGGTCAAGTGGGGATGACCTGGGGTCAAAATTCAGTTTTACCCCACTTTGGGGGATGGGGTGCTGAGAGCCGAAAACCACGAAAATTGGTGCTTTTTGAGTCAACCGATAGAGAATCCAAAGTTGCATAACATATCCGAAAATCAACCTCCTAGGTCAATTAGATGGGGAGATATGAGGGTTTTACCCCTTTTTTGGGGCTTGAGAAAAGGCTGTTCTTCCCCTATTTTCACTCTACATTGAGGTAGAAAGTTTAAATTTGTATGTACCTTTAACTTTTCACCAAAAGAAAAAAATAAAGACTTAGTACAAGTCCTAGTTGTGCCTTTTGGTGGTGACAACTTTTTAAACCCTTTGCACCCCTCACAGCCTCGAAAATGTGGTTTCTTAGTCAGGTTTTCTCATTTTTTCCCCTATTTTTTGAGCTTGTTCCACGTATAACTCTCCTCCAAATTGAGCTAGGAAGTTGAAATTTGCTATGTACATTTAATAGGGACCTTAGATGTGGTTTTTATGAGTCTCGACTTTTCAGCTCCATTGCACTCCCTCACAGTCCCAAATTTGTGGTTTTTAGTCGGTTTTCCCTTGTTTTTGAGTTTGTTCCTCGCATAACCCTCCTCCAAATTGGGCTACGAAATTGAAATTAGGTATGTGCATTTAGTACGGGCCCCTAGATGTGCCTTTTGGGAGTCTCGACTTTTCAGCCTCATTTCATCCCCATTTCACCCCTTCAGAAACCTGAATTAGTCGGTTTTCCTTATCTCTAATGTTTGTTCCTCGCATAACTCCCCTTACAAATTTGGCTAGGAAGTTGAAATTGAATATGTGCTGTCAGTAAGGACCCTAGATATGCTGTTTGGGGATTTTGACTTTCTAACCTCGTTGAAACCTTTCTATCCTCGTTGCTGATTAGGAAAAAAGCAACTCATCTTCCATTGACTGTAAATGACAGTAGAATTTTTGAACAGGATACTTCTAATGGAAAATTTTTTAAATCAGACAAAGGAAACTTTCTATACTTATGGATTATACCTTATATGTTTTTTCGATCGTATGTACATAATATGTGAGTATATATATATATATATATTCATTATTCAGAGTGTACCTGTACCTATGCGTACTTAATTTTTTAGCCATAAACATGTACCTGTACGCTGACTACCTTAACTAATACCCATAGTACGTGTTATTTGGCCACTATAATAAAACAATTCCGAACCATTATAACCTTCGCACATAAAATTACCCATTAACGACAATGAAACGGTCATTACGAGACGGGCAACACGGTAATTCATGAACGCCTTCTTATCGGAATCGTTATATTATACTTACCGTATTACTCCTCGCTGCCAGTACTTTTATAGAATAGGTATGCAGTAGGTAGGTACTAGGTACACACATGCTACCTTCTACCTACCACGTATACATACATACATACACTATAGACTCGAGTAGATATGTAATATGTACATAGCTAAGCTGCAATGCATCGCTACCACATTAGGAAATGTGAATGTAGATTGTACCGTGTACCTAGCTAGAGACCTGTAATGCATTACTTATTACTCGTACGTACGAGTATACGTCGTCGTCGCCCTCACCATCGCCATCGTCGTCATCGTCATCGTCGTGCAAGTGTGTGGTAATCGGTACGCGAGAAAATTAGAACTAAACGCGGGAATTAAGGAGCGTTTAATTACAATAATCATGTTGTACGCAGGAAAAAAAAAAACACATAGGCCTGTGAATAATACATGTGTACAGTACATTACACATATCTACTATATACCGCCGCACTGGTGCTTTCATGCGCGAGTACGATGTGCCCTCTGTGCTTCAGCCCATTTAAGAACATAGATAGCTTTATAGACTCATTATCAACGTAATTATTCTAGGCGTTTTTATATTCTCGAATTATACCGTATTATATTACCTACCTGCGGTGCTGTGTGCCGCATAAATATACATACGGATACGATATTTATGTATCTAGGTATCAGCCTGCTGTTCTTATTAATTGTTTGTTTTGAGTGTACAGCGATTTTCCAAAGCGAGAGGGCAGATTTTTGGATACTTTTTTCCTTTAAAACTCAAATCTGATTTATGCCCATCCTTATTCTTGAAAATTGCATGTACTTTTTTCAAATCTGAATCAGTGAAATCGTACTGATTCGTAATGCATTATTACCTATTTCTAAAGTGTAAATACAAAAGTCACATTTTGGATACCTATTAAATTTAAACATCAACACAGTGTACGTAATAGCCGCCTAGGCGAGAACCGACTCTAGCAAACAGAACACAAACATCGCGTATTTAGAAACGTTACAGGGAGTATTACAGGAATGATAAGTCGAAACCCTGAAAAGGCACGTCCAGCTTACCAGTCCAATATACATGCCATATTTTCAAGTCCTTTAGTTCAATTCGATACCAGTAATTGGGACTTGGAATAATTCAGTCCAAACTTTTTTCAAGCTCACAAGAGAACCCCCTTGAATCTGCTAGGCCCGATTTGAACGAAACTTGGACCGATGAAAAGAGCGTATCAGAAAATCCCACACGTCAGTTTTCAGCTAGTGACGTTATTTTGGGGGGAGGGGGGGTTCAAAAGAATATTCTCCGATAAGTATAGCGAAATAAATTTTCACGAAACATCATTGAGTGTCTCTGAAAAAAATTTTAGGGTTAAAAAATTTCCCCCCATTCCATACCCCTGCCCAGAATATCGAAAAAACGTTTTTTTTTTTTGAAAAAAATCTCCATTCATGCGGATTTTAGGAAAAATAATGATTTTAATCTAAATGTTTAGAGGAATGATGGGTCTGTTAACATTAATTTTTACAAATTTTTTTTGACATTAAATTTGTGTTTTTAGAAGTTGTAAAATTCGTGTTGGTAAGCAGTGTATTTGGCATAATTTTTCTTCTTTTTTCCTCGACCAATTTTTTTGACAACTTTTCACAATTTACAAGTTGTTTACCAACTTTCTCAACTGATTGGGGAGGGGGGTGGTGACGCGCCCTCCTGCCACCCGCCTCCCCTCCTTAGCAACGTCCCTGACTCTTCTAATCATTTTGTCCGGGTACATTCTCATTTCTACAGCACTAGACTAATCTAGGACCTCAACCATGGATGGAGACAGGTCAACATTTTTGGGAAGGCTTTTATAACTCATCACCTACATTTTGTAAAAAAAAAAATGTTTTGGTATCGAAATGCTTAGTTTTGCCCGATTGAAGCGAGGGCGAAACAAATTTGAATAAAATCAGGTGTGGATGGTCGATAAAAATGCATTTAACAGAATTTTTGACCTCCAAAAATCAAAATTTCGCCATTTTCAGTCGTACTTATGAACTGTAAATTAATAGAATTAGGAGGGGAGCACTTGAGCCCTCTCATTTTCCACTGTCTCCGCCTATGATCTTTACAAAATCTAAATGCCAAAATTCCATTTCCTAGTTCAATTTTGAGGGGAAGTATTCGTGGTGCAGTTTTTTTTCAATGTCAAAAAGGGAAAAATATCCCATATCTCCCTGCATAATTGACCTGGGAGGCTAATTTTTGTATATGTTATTCAACTTTTGTTCTTCTTCTGTTGATCAGCCACTCAGTCCACCCCCCTCCCCCCCAATTCTGACATAACTGAATTTTGACTGTAGACTATCTCCATTCAAAAATACCAAGTCCGAGCCTAATGCCCAAATTTAGTCGATTTTGGTCGTTGTTGGACTGACCAAATAATTTTTAGTTTCGGCCTGGTGGGGGGGGGGGCGGGTAACCAAAAATAGTTTCAATGGTTTCCTAGTATCCCAAAACAGATTTCGTTAACACCCCCCTCCCCCCTCATCCTCCGCACCTTAGGTCAATAATGCATAGTAGCCTGGTTTTCATTGGCGACTTGGCATATAAAATTATGCTAAAAAAAACTGAAAAGACGATTAACTGTGAGAACAGAACGTTAATGACCATTTTAGGTTCAAATGTACGTAATAACATCGTTTCGTAGAAAAAAGTTAAAAATTTTTTTTTTCAACTTTTTGAAAATTTTTTGATTTTTTTAAATCAGTTTTATAAGTTGAAAAAATTGAGTTTAGTAACTGAAATTTTTACCACATTATTTTGAGGTCATTTCGGAACTATAAACAAAATTCGTCCCACGTAGTACCTACTACGGTGTTTTTTTTTTCAAAAGTTTGAGAGGGGGTATGGAAAAAAGGTTGCGAAATGACTTCGAATAGTCTCTAACCTGACCCTTACCCCATCACCTTTTGACTTACAATTTCAAAATTTACACGAAAAATCGAAAAAAAAATTTATTTTTTCGATTTTTTTGATGCCAACGTGTCATAGTAGACCACATGAGGTCAAAAAGTATTTCGCGATTTTTTTTCGCTATTCAAGGGTTCCAAATCTGTGTTAAGAAATACAAAAATCAAATATTTCGATTTTTTTTTGGAGTGAAAAGGCAAAAAAAGAATGACTAAGAATGACTTTATTTACTGTCACAAAAATTATAGGATTTCGTATTTTTACTTCATTATGTTGAAAAAATTTCAAATAATTAATTTTTTCCATTTTTAAACAGAATTTTAAAACCCTTGAAAAGCAAAATAAATTAATTTTTTTTTCTATTTTTCCTGAAAATTTCAAAATTTTAAATCAAAACGGGGGTTGATGTAGAAGTCAAGTTGGAGACGTCAAATTTTTACCATGTTCATTTGACGTCATTTCGCAACTTTTTTTCGTCTCCCCCCCTTTCAAACTTTTGAAAAACAAAACAATATTGAAACATCCTAGTACACACACACACACACACCCACACACCAATACGAGCGAAGACGACGATGATTTGACCTGTACGCAATTAAAGAATGGGATTCGGTCGAAATACTACGATAAGCATCTTGAAAAATACAAATATGTGAGACGAAGAGAGGGGGAGAAGCTTTCTTACCGGATTTTTTAAGTTTCTTTTGAGCGGTTCGTTTAAGGTCTTTTGATCAAAGGGAAAAACGAATACGCGAGATAATTACATCCTAAATGTTGTCCAAGCTAAGCACACAGTGTAGGGCTTAGACCCTCGCTACTTCACCAGGTACTTGTATCTTTTCCGAATTCGCCAACCGAATTAATTACATTTTTTTTCGCACGCAGTCGTCGAGTCATCCACCAATACACCATTTTCGTGGTACTTTCAGTCTTGTACTCGTAATACTCGGGGTAGCAGTTCAGCTTCGATAAAAGTAAACCTAACGAAAAAGAAACTAAATAAGTTTGCGAGGTTGAAAAAAAGAAGAAAAAAGAAAGAAAACTGTAAAAAACTGCGTAAAGTCGAGTCAGTGTTTTTGCATCAGGCATCAAAATCTTTATGCTACATAAGGAGGCGGCTGGCTGGCTTTACATGCTATGTACTTTATAAGTAAAAAGTATATCGAGTATACGTTTGATAAAATCTATAAATTACGGATTAAGTGCAACGAATTGTACGGATTTGGGGGTTCACGCAGAGTTTAACTGTGGGAAAGTTTTCGATAAGCGTGGTTCTTTTTTTTTTTCCTTAAAAAAAAAGTTTTCAAAAGGAAGCAGTTCTTTTTTTCAGCAAGTTTTAACGTCTTTAAGACAAGATCCATAAAGTATTTCATTACCCAGTATCTTTAATGTAAAGGAGGAAAACGAAGGAGGAGATGAGCATTAACGGGTATTTTTTTTTTTTTTTCGCTTTAATGAAGTGTGAAGATGTATGATTACGTGAATTATTTCAAGATGTTTTGCAATCTAATTCGACCCTGCGAGAGGAGAATAAACATACGATGCGATGAGAATTTTCTAAATATTTAGCACGTGCCGCAAATCTTCCATCTTTACAAGTGCCGAAGGAAAATTTAACTGCAACGTTGATAGTCGCCAGATATCGATATTTTATGTAATACTCGTATTATTAGAAATTTCATTTTATGGTATACGACGCACCTCTTTTATAATAAAGTCTTCGATGTATTATAAAACACTCTCAGCATTCACTTTCTACCCAGTGTAATGCTTATAGAGAGATACGTACTCTCATCGCATCGCGTGGCTAAAAATTAAAGGGTATTTTATTATCGAATAAGAAGGGTGCAAGAAGTGGTTATTCGCTGACTTTGGTAAAAATAATATGGGTAGGTAGGTAGGTAGGTAGGTAGGTAGGTAGATAGGTACGCGATATGGTGCGGCCATTTTGGCGGTTTCTTTTATTACGCCACATCGAAGAAGTAATTCGTTCCATTGGAAAGTTGAAATAGTTGCACTTATGTAATACCGAGTACCCTTCTTTTTTCGTCTTTTCATTTCCCTCGAACTGATCGTGATTTTTCCAATATAGTTTATTGAAACGAGGCTGGTGGAAGCGCGATGATTTAAAAATATCTGTCGATAGCATGTGTTACAAAAGGAATATAAAATATGCCGGAGGGAAACAGATCAACCCAGAAGGATACTTTTTAACGATTATAATAATAATACTGTTGTTATAAGAACGAATGTAGCTTTTAATAGATCTACGTTATCTGTGTAGATTATCTTTAATGAATTTTTACCCTTATTTATTGGATTTTTTTTTTTTTTTTTTTTTTTTTTTTTAATGAATTTTTTCCCTTTTTTTTTGGATTTTTTTTTTTTTTTTTTTTGCTTTGTTTCATAGATCGAAAGAAAAAGAAGAATGGGAAACAGTCGGCTCTCATCGAGTTAATCACAATACCTCTAGATCGTGTGCAAATAAAGTAAGCACCTGCTTGATATTATACTTTTGTGTCGATAAACTTACAAATTGTTTTATTATTATTTTGTCTCGTCCTATTCGTAGACTAATTCGGAAGATGACGATGTTATGCCGAAAAAATACTTTGTATGCCCAGCAGCCGTACGTGTGATGTATTTAAAAAAGCTTATCAGACTGAAATATAATTTAGAAGACGATAACAAGGTGAGAAATTGATTAAATTACTTTTCATCAATAGTACATAGCTTATTGGGTTATCTATGTAGGTTGTGTATTATTATTATTACAATTGTAGGTCTACCTGTACCTGCGTAAAATTTAATGCATGCAACGTGCTTTGAAATTCTTGTAGGGAAGCTTTCGATGTCCCACATAAGAAGGAGAAGAAAGCTGATTTTAGGCTACTATCTTATCGGAAATCCAGATACAGAAATTTGTTATCAAATTTACCAACTCCATAGTCTAGGTATTGTGCTCGTTTAAGGCTCAAAAATTGAAAATTGTCATTTTCATGTTTAGATAACACGAAATTTTTTATTTTTACCATGATACTGACCTTGAAGGTGTGAACATGGCAAAAAAAAACCGACAAAAAACACGTTTTTTAAATGTTTTAAAAATTTTTTTTAGCACGTTGCGTACCCGCCCTCTTCCCCGTTTGAACACTTCAAACAAATATATGAATGTTATACTTAAGGATGTGACCTAACATTTAAAAGAAATTCCAGCCATGAGTCTCCCCCGTTTTGATTTTGTTTGAAAAAATTTCAAAATTTTCTACTTCCCAACCATTTTGAATGTTCAAAAAAAATTTTTTCACATATGCACATACTTGGTATAAGTATTAAGTGCGAAAAATTCAAACGTTTTAACACCCCGCCCCTTCACCCGCCCTTAGAGATAAGCAATATAGCCCTCATACGCAGATCGGGGTGGGAGGAACGAGTCAAAAATTTTTTTTATTGGTGTTTAGATCAAAACCAACATTTTGAGTGTGGTTTATCTCAATCTACGACAGGGCGAATTGCATCATTTTATCGTAGGAGAGCCTTTTTAGAAAATTTTCAATAATTTTCAATGATTTTTGATCAATTTTCTACACTCTTGAACCATTTTTAACAAATTTTTAGCTAATTTTCAATACCTTTTTTTCATTCGTGACCAACTTTTTGTACTTGACCACCTTTTACCAAATTTTTACAGAAGTTTCGATGATTTTCTACTTTTTTTTTTTTTCGTAATTTATGTAAATTTTTATCCATTTTTCAACATTTTTCTTTTATTTTTGATCAATGTTTTGTATTTCATGCCTTCTTTTGTATAATTTTTACAAAATTGTCGACGGTTTTTAATGATCTTTTTTTATAATTTATGTCAACTTTCATCCATTTTTTGACTTTTTTTTTTTTTTTTTTTGATTTTCGATTAATTTTCTTAACCTTTTACCCATTTTAACATCGAAGGATGTTTAATAGCGCAATCTGGAAAAATCGTCAACAGTTGACCGTCGTCATTAGATGTTATTAGTAGACCGTCAACAGTGTGACGTCATCATTGGACTGACATCGGTGGATAGATTTTTATGGCCTGGAATGATATCAGTGGACTTATTTTATGAAGGATTCATTTTATGATTTTAAGTTGAAATGTTGAGAAAAATTAGAGATATGACATCAGTGGACTTATTTTATGAAGAATTCATTTCATGATTTTAAATTGAAATATTGTGAAAAATTAGAGATGTGACATCAGTGGACTTATTTTGTGAAGAATTCATTTTATGATTTCAAGTTGAAATGTTATGATAAATTATAGATGTGATATCAGTGGACTTATTTTATGATTTGAAGTTGAAATGTTGAGGAAAATTTAGAGATATTTGAAGTTGACTCATCAAAACAGTGGACCTTGACCTTGATTCGATTTTATAATTTTGAGTTGTAATGTTGTCATCCGTCGACCCGCCAACAGTTGACCTTGACTCTGGATTGTTTTTTAGATTTCAAGTTGAAATATCGAGGAAAATTAGTCAACTTTGACCCCGGTTGATTTTATAATTTCGAGTTGAAATGTTGAAGAAAATTAAAGATGTTTAAAATTGACCCATAAACACGGTTGACCTTGACTCTGGATTGACTTCACGATTTTAAGCTGTAATATTGAGGAAAATTGAAGAAAGTTGACTCGTCAACAGTTGACCTTGACTCTGGATTAATTTTATGATTTCAAATTGAAATGTCGAGGAAAATTAAAGATGTTTAAAGTTGACCCATGAACAATTGACCTTGACTCTGGATTAATTTTATGATTTCAAGTTGAAATGTCGAGGAAAATTAAATATGTTTAAAATTGACCCATAAACACAGGGATTGACTTCATGATTTTAGGCTGTAATATTAAGGAAAATTAAAGAAAGTTGACCTGTCAAAAGTTGACCTTGACTCTGGATTAATTTTATGATTTCAAGTTGAAATGTCGAGGAAAATTGAAGATGTTTAAAGTTGACCCATGAACAATTGACCTTGACTCTGGATTAATTTTATGATTTCAAGTTGAAATGTTAAGGAAAATTAAAGATGTTTTTAGGTGACCTGTACCGTGGATTTATTTTATGATTTCTGGATGAAATGTTGAGGAAAATCAGTTAACCTTGACCCTAATTAATTTTATGATTTCAAGCTGAAATGTTAAGGAGATGTGACGAAAATCATTTGTTGAGATACAATGAATATAAAAGTTGAATTTATACCGACAGCGTAAAAAGTATTATGTTTTAAATGTTTACTCATCGCGTGCAAAGGGTATACTGAGCATTTATTAAATTTTAAACTAATGCATGCCCATTTTTATCATTTTTTTTCGTAATTTCCGATTAATTTTCGCCAATTTTTTACCCAATTTTCTATGATTTTAAACGATTTTTTTTTTCATCATTTTTATCAATTTTCACTCATTTTTAAACATTTGTTCAATTTTCAGTACTTTTTACCCAATTTTTGTCAAATTTTTACTCAATTTTCAATTATTTTCAACATTTTATTTCATAGTTTCTCATAGAACCCTGGTCATATGCCTCTTAATTTTTTTAGTTGGGAAATAGTTTCATTTTGATGGCCAATAGCTTGAACTTTCTTGACAGTGTCACAAAAAGTAAACTACCACCGAAAATTTGGGCAACATCCGAAGGATTCAATTTCATTCCACCCTAGTTAGGCACGAATTATTTTATTTAAAAAACAATAACAACAACAACAATTTAATACTTTCTCCAAAGTAAGAAAATGAAGAGTTGCACGTGTAGCTCTCTCACATTACGTACCGATTGAACCTTAAAATCGTACAGCTTATCACTGGCTTTTATGATTGTTCCAATTGAACCCATGGCTCGACCTTGTTACGTTCTTCTGCGATGTTGGTATACGACGTATTTGCATGTATTTACGATGGACTAGTTGAGGTTACACGTTGCCGTTGGTATTGGTGTACTGTACATAGACATTAAGAGGTACATTGCTCGTATAAATGTTATGAAATGTAGCCAGCATACTGTTTGTATGTAAAGCGGATGCGGTTTCATGTATCGCTTGCTTCTATCGTATAGCCGATTCTGACATTTGAAATAATCATGAAAGATACGACGTATACGTATACGTATATATATATATATATACCTTCTAACACATACTATACTTTGAAATAGTGGTATACGTATAGAGAGAAGTTTATATACCTCTATCTGTACCTGGTGTAGTAGTACCTTTACGTACATATATAAGCTCGATGACTCGACGTCGGCACTGGACATATTATTTTTAAATGCGGATAACCTCGTTGCTGTACGTCATTGCTCATTATTATGATGCTTTTTCATGTACATTTTTGTGTGGTGTGGTGTGGTTATAAACTCGCGTGTCGTTCGTTCATCTCCTTTGTTGGATGCAAAACGACACGACATCGACAAACGCGAGTTTTTCGTAATCTGAATTAGTACGAGCTGGCTACCAAAAAAGGTGTGTATTATGTGCAGAATCAAGATCTATCAACGAACGAAATGATGTAATAATTTTATATAGGTACTTATCATGGTTGGTGAAGTACTGTACTATGCCTATCTAGTAGTGTACCTACCTACCTACCTACCTATCTACCTATCTACCTGTACCTAATGCTACTGCCGCCGATGTAAATAGTATATTGTCGTATATAAAATATGCGAGGTTTTTCTAAGACTACGAGTATACGTTGGTTATTTGTATGGGTTCGCAAGTACACGAGGCAAAGTGCAAGAGGCAATTCGATACGAGGATTTAGCTTTCTAATGTTTGACGATGCAGCATTTGGTGCTGCGCTGTAGGTAATGAGATTATATGGCGTTATGTCGGCTCGCTTTGGGAGTGCTGTATTAAACTTGAAAGACTAAGTATACGATGGAATTACCTACTGCACGATGGTCGATACGTGAAAGGTTGATGGTTATAAGTATAGGCAATTTCGATAGGTAACCCGACTTGAGCCAGACGCCAGCGTCAATTGACTTTGTATTCGTATTTGGTGGTGCTTTTTACCTGCTGCTTGAAAAAGGGTTGATTGGGTATTCAGATCGGCGTACCTGTAAGTGATGTGTGACAGTGTGAGGTGGTGGTGGGTAATCGTACCTGTATTATTATTTGTATATGTTTTAAGTTGTGGAAATAGATTATATGCGTAGAGGTATCGTTTGGGAATATTATTAATACGATTCGTTATCTGATTTGTTTGCAGGTGGAATTATTCTACAGAAGAGAGTCTTTACCGGAAGAATATTCGTTGATGGATATCGCCTATATTTACGCCTGGAAAAGAGTAAGTAAAATACCCCCGAATTATTTTCTGTATTTGTTTGCGCATATAATGTGTATATAAGACGCTGTTTACTCGGTTAAACGAAGGGTTAAATTTTCAAATTTTTGAAGAATATTGAATTCCCCTCTTGAGGAAACTTTTAGCTTGATTTTCTGCGCTATATTGTCAATGAAAACCAGACTACTACAGCCCATCGATGTATGATGGATGAGGAAGAAGGGGGTATGCATAAAATCTATTTTGGAGTCTTGGAAGACCATTTGGAACATATTTGCTGATGTGAGATGTTTACGGATTTGAAAAAAAAATTTACATATTTATCTCAATACGAACCAAAACTGTTTAAATTCGACCAATAGCCTCAGATTGACGATGGATTTGATTTATACGAATGGGGATGACATTGGGTCAAAATTTAATATCCATATTTGAGGTAGGAAGAGGAGGTATTGAGGGGCAAAAATTGTTCGTTTTTAAGTCAATCGATGAAGAAACCAAAGTTTGCAAGGTGTCTAATGGTCGAGCAAATCTTGTAAAGTCAAGCTTTTTGAGACGAAGGGCCAGCATTTTTTTTTCTAAAATCAAGAGAAAAAACCCGTACCAAATAAATATGTACTTTTTTTTCTGTATCGCGTGTACTAACAAAGCTGGACAAAGTTATTGGTAAAAAATTTAGGCCCTTTAACCTTTCAGAGAAAATTCAAGATCACGGATATGTAACATATCCAATTATCCATGTTACAATTTTGATATAAAATGCAAAAATCATTCGTAATCATCTTTCATCGCAAATTTTTTATCAAAAACTTCAAATCAAACCCGTTTACTGTTCTCTGCACTCCTTTTTGACATTTGAGTTTATTATTTCCTAGTAAAATAAAAATTACACCATCTACTCACCAATTTATTTGCACATTTATTCTGATTTGACATTTTAACATAAAGTGCAAAAATCGATCATTTTTTTTATTTTTGTTTGTTTCGCCTTTTTATTCATTTTTAAATTTTTTTCCAATGTTTATCTTTTGAATTTTTTAATTTAGAATTTCTTTTTGTCTTTCGATTTTTTTATTGTTTTTATTTCAACTCTATGTATTTTAATTTTTCGAGTTTTTAATTAATATTTCAAATCAAAAATCAAAAATATGACGTCAAAAACATCACGTTTCCAGAAACTGACCCCCATTCCTACGACCTATCCATTTTAATTTATTTAAAAAAATTGTTATTTTACAATTTTTTTATTTTACAATTTTTAAAGTTTTTCAATTTTTTTAATTTTTCAACTTTTTTATTTTTCAGTTGTCTTTATTTTTTTATTTTCCAATTTTTTTGATTTTTGATTTTTTTATTATTTCTATCGTTTTTATTACAACTTTTCTCATTTTTCAGTTTTTTGAAATTTTGATCAAAAACTTCAAATCTTAAATTTTTTATTTCTATTTTTTTGATTTTTTTTTTTATTATTTCAATTTCAACTTTTTCAATTTTTTAATTTTTTTCATTTGTTGATCAAAAACTTCAAATAAGAATCAAAAATGTAACATCAAAAACGTAACGTTTTCCAAAAATGGCCCCCAGCCCTAGCACATATCCATGTCAAAAACCTTTTTTGAAGACACAAATGGGGGATATTATGGAATAAGCTCCATGCCCCGGTTTGATTTTGTCCGATTTTCGATATGTTGTTTAGTGGGTGATCAAGAATTTTGCGAAAAAAATTTTTTATCCTTTCATTTTTTATGGTCGTATGCCAGTTGATTTTGATGTAACGATTTTTTGGGGTCTTTGACGGATATTTTGTGAATTAAGGGATGGGGGAGTGGTCTGATCGAAATTTTTCACATAACTCGAAATATTCCTCATGCTTCAAGTTATAAATTTTATTTAAGAAATTTTTCGATACCGGCCATATGCCAGTAGATAGGGGTATTTTTCAAAAAGGAGAGTGGGTCCTCGTGGGAGGGAGGATCGAAAAAATAGGCATCCCAGCAAAATTTGTTATTTGGACTTATGAGAGCAAAAACCATCATGAAGTTACTAAAATTTGTAAATGATTTTTTTTTTCGCTGAAAGGGTACAAATTTTTTGAAAAAAATTTTCCTTTGCTTCGGTTGGTCATGCACCAGCTCAGTACGGATTTTAGGGTTGGCGCGGTAGTACAAGCCTTCCTCTCGGATGTTGAATTGATCTCTCCCCCCCCCTCTCTTCACCATCTCAAAGTTTTTTCTTTATCATACTGAACACGATACCAATGACTGAAATTTTTTAAATTTAGAGAAAATGTTTAAACTACAGTGAAAATTGATGAAAATATGGCAGTTTTAAGTAAAATTCAGAAACTGTTCTACCTTAAAATTTGTTTTCTCATGAAATCAACAAAATATAAGCTAAAAACTTCGAGAAATATTGGTTTCCTTTTTCATTGTACGTATAAATTTGATTTTAATTGGTCAATATATTTTTCAGAGGGGGGAGAGCTAGAGAAGAGTTACGCAAAAATCAAACTTTTTGCTTTACAGATTTTGTCAAAAAGCCGAGGTTTTAGATGTGCCTTTCAAAGGTTCTAACTTTTCAGCACATGTGCACCTCCTCAAAGGCCCTAAAAATGTATTTTTTTTGGTCGGTTTTTCCAATTTTTCAAGTTTTTGGCACGCGAGTAAAAACTTTTTCACGAATATTAATCCGAAATGATATTTATGTTTTGTGGATCGACCGAACGCGCGGTATCAAATAATAAATACACGCGGGTTACTTACTTATTCGAGCGATGATTTATTCATTCCCTCCCCCCTCCTAATCGTAGTATCTTTAAATCGTTCCCCTATTTTATTTAACCGAGCGTACCCTTTTTCGGGTTCACGCGCATTATCAAGAAACAAACTCTATACGATATAGCTAAAGTGTTTGATATGGATATGAATTTAATTGCTATTACTCGTTTATCTCGCCGAGCAATCGAAAAAAACCACTCGACGGCTTATTTATCGTCCATTGTTTCCTTTGGTTTAATTTAATCGCTTTTGTTGAGCTTTTTATTTGTTTGATTTGAATACTTGCGTGAGTTAGAAGCAGAATATACGATGCTAAAAGGAATCGTTCCGAATTAATCAGTTTTTAACGTAGTTTAATTGTAGGCCAGAATTGTTCTGGCTTGGTTGATAAAAGGTGCCATTTCTGTGCTAACGGCGAAGTCACAATAGTTGCTAACTTACTTCATCGTAATGTGGTAAAAATCTCAACTTCTGAAAAATGCGAATTATTTAATCGGTAATTTGATATTTAACGAACTAAAAAAAAAAGGTTTTTGAAGACTACAGAGGGAGGGAGGGACATTCCTCCGAAAAATTAATAAAAATATAAAACGTGTAAAATACTCTTAATAAATTGAAATTTTTTCAAAAAGAATTTCCTATTTTGAAATGGGGGTCTACAAGCCCCCAAAGTCCATTTTAAGGTCATACTAAAGGTCCGAAAAATGTGAAAAAATTCCACATTACTCTTCCTCAGTACCTTCACTTTTATACCAAATTTGAAAAAATTCAGTCAAAGAAAAAAATGGTTTTTTAAGACTGTAGAGGGGGGCCAGTACTGCGAATAAATTTTTTTTTCTAATATGGAAAATGTAAAATTCTCTTAATAACTTGAAAAAGAAATTTTGAGTTTCTAGCTCTGAAATGATGGTCTACAAGCTCCTTCAAAAGTTTTCAAAGCCCATTTTAAGGTCATACTAAAGGCTCGAAAAATCTGAAAAAATTCCACAACACTTCTTCGAAGTACCATCACTTTCGTACGAAATTTCAAAAAAAATGGATAAAAAATTCGCGAAAAAAAGCAATTTGTATAAAAATCCCCCCTCCCCCCGGCGATGAGATGCAGATTCGCGAATACGCTTAAAATAGCCTTTCACCCAAAATTACCATTGGCAATTTTTCCAAATTTCCCCCTTTTTCAGGATTTTTTTTGATTGTGACTTTTTACATTTTTTCACGATTTTTTGAAAAGCTATAAAGTAATCGACGTTCAGTGCAAAATTTCGATTTTATTTTCCGCGGATGATTATTTAGGAGTACTGAAGACTGATTTTTCGTGTTTTTAAAGATTTTTTTGGAATTATTGATTTTTTTTTTTGTAAATTCATCGCGGAATTGGCCAATTACACATACTTTTGTTCATGTAAGGTCAGTTTTCGTCACCTGTACTGTGGTCGGAGGTTCTCATGAGGCATCTCAACGTACAAAAATACTTTATAAATGGTTCAAAAAAAAGAAAAAAAAAATGCAAAATTGTTTTCGAAGGTCTAAAATAGAAGAAATATGTTCCCTTTGATGATTTTTTTTTTTTTATAAATGGATTTTTTCTATTTGACCTTTTTTGAGTGTGTCCGAAAAATAGGCTATGGGAAGTAAAATTCATCCATTTAAGGAGGGCGTTTCTCAAAAAATAATTCCTTCGTAGTTTTTTCATAAAAAGACATTGTGTTGAAAATTTACGAGAAAAGGAGAAATAATTGAAATTGATCAGACGATGATAATTTTAGGTATAAATAATATTCGTAATAATTCCATTTTTGAAAAAAATTTTCGAACATTTTTTTCGATTTTTTGAAAATTATTAAACTTTTAGTCAGTTTTGCATGTTTAAAAAATTCAGTTAAAAAGCTGAAATTTTTCACCGCATCATTTTGAATTCATTTGGCAGATTTTCAAAAAAAAAGCACAATTTTAGCCTGCTCTAATTGCTTAAACGTCGTGGTTATGATTAGGATAAAAATGACTACACTTTCCGTTCACTATTGATTTTCCTGCGTTCGCATTATTTCTCTGGTGGGTCCACGATCAAAAGTATTCAACGAACGCTCTAAACAAAAAAAAACCGTCGATTATTTTTTCCAAAGAGAATAAAGCTTGAAAACAACTAACTTTGGATAAAAAAAAAAAAAAAATACACGCAATGCGATGAGTAGGTATAGGGTACTAGGTAGCTGGGCGCCACCTCTCAAAGTCGATTGAATAGAAAAACTTGGAAAAAAAGCACGTTGGAAAATCGAGTGCATTACACAAAATTAGAATTTTATATTTCGCAATTCCATTGTCAAATTGTTCTTTTTTATTTAGCCTTTTTTTTTTTTTGCTGTATTCTTCGTGGCCATGTAAAAGCTAATATGTTAAGTGTTAAATGTGCCAACGGCATAGTAAAAGTATTTGCATGCCTTTTTTTTTTGTTTACGTATTTTCGTTCACAAATGACACGATAAGAGTAATCTCGGTTTTCTTTCTTTTATTGTTTTCTTGTTCTTTCTTTTCTTTTTTTTTTCTTTTTTTTTTTTTGTCTACCGTATACAATACCTACTTACACTCTCGGGGTATAAATCCGAACGAAAGAAATGTTACCACTGTATTTTCTTTGCAAAAACTAAAACCTCTTTGTGAAAAAAGATGTAAATGCCAACGCGTCGCCTACCCCTCTCTCACTCTACCTACCTACAAAAATAAAAGAGCAAAAATGCCATTCTTGGAAGGACTACATTTGTCCCGAAATGATTGTTTCGTGTTATAAGTGGCATAGTGTAAGTGTATATTTACACCACCCGCGAAGCGATGTAGAAAGAAACCTGTAGGCCTGCTACTATACGATAGTATAATTCAAGCAGTAAAAAAATTATCATTTATTTTGGCTTCTGATGCATACCTCTTCTCGTCACTCATTGATGCATAGAGCAGCAACTGAGCTGCATGAGAAATAGATCAGGAGGAAATACGCGTCGACGAGTACGTCAAATTTTATAGGTTAAAACCACATTTCACGGTGCAATCCGATGTATCGCGATGTGTTCGAATAATGTAGACCGTATAAAGAGTAAAAAGAAACGAATGATTTGAAGACTGTGAAAGAGTAACAAGGGATGTTAGTTGGTGTATTTTCCATTAATCATAGCTTGAAGATCGTTTATTCGCTATTAGCTCGGCGAACCTACGCACACGCAGGCTTATAAATTTATAGTCGAACACGATGAATGGCATAAAGATCATTTATAAACGCTGGAATGAAATTGAAAGAGAGAAATACGAGCGCTTTATGACTATATACACGCAGATCACACTTTTACATACGATAAAGCGAGCAGTCGAGAAAGTAATCTGACGTCGAGTCGGCGGAGTTTTTAAATTTCCTGGAGTATTGAAGAAGGTGTTTCGTTAAGGCCTCTCTGCTCACTGAGCAGTCGTCGTATAGTTTTGTGGCCACGTACTAAATGAGCAAATTCGCCTTTGCTTTGGCTTCGTTACGATGCAATGGTAGTGGTGGGGTACGCGATGTTGTTGTTAGAGAAAGGAAAAGAGAACGCGCTTATTTATAATCGAACATAGCACCGCGTACACGAAAAGGAAAAATAGTAGAAAAGAAATAACGCCTAAAAGGAATTACTCGACGAAGGAAAATGGTACAATGGTGGCGGCGCGAGGGTAACGGCGGCAGTACCGGCACAGCGCTGCCGCCGATGGGAAAATGAGAAACGAGCGAAGCAAAGAAAATAGAAAAGATATCGAGGAGACCCCATGCTTGGCGTTGGCGGGAGGCTTACTGAAACGATGAACTGCGTTGCACTGCGCTGCACAATAAATACCATATTCTTGTCCCAAGTTTGATAGGTAGAAGAGAGTGTAGAAAGCATATCGTAGGTAGACAGTAAGTAAGTAAATGAGAGAAGACGGGAGTAGAAGAGTGAAACGAAAAGGAAAGAAAAGAAATGAAACGGACGAGTGTAGGGAATATAAAAAGCAGCAGAGCGAAGAATACCTACTTCGTGTCTGGCTCATCACAACGCGACTGTGTTTGTGTATTGGTGAGCCATTTTTTTCTCTATCGTTGTGGGTAGATTATCCTACATATAGCCCGAAGCTACTCGTAGAAATAATAAACAACCCTATATGCATTTACATTATTACTTTATATAGAAGCTGACGAGGCCTACACCACCACCACCACCATCTAGCTCCACTCCAGTTACTCGTTTATGCTTCGGTTTGGTATTGGATGTTATCTGCGTGTTGTTTACTAATATGTTCGTTTATTATGCTTTGTGTGTTGTAGAATTCGCCGATGAGACTGTATTACAAAATAAATGTCCTAACGACCGTCGTTGAATCGGCGGATAAAGTCTCAATGGATGCGGTCGAACATGATTCTAGTCAATTGTCACCCGCTTCTGAACAGGAGCGAGCGGTTGTTCGCAATAATACAATCAACGTTGAGGATAACCATAATGACAACCAGATCAACGCAAATGCCGTCAAACGGCCCATAACTCCTTCTTCGTCTCCTAGTGCCAATGCATTGCTGAAAGATGGCAAAGATGTCGAAGAAAATGATAAATCCACCGTTAAGCGTGCAGATGGAACTACAGTAACTGAAAAACATCCTCCATCGAGCAAAGTTACTCCAGTGATCTCAAATTCTTCGACACAGGTCGCTAAGACCTCGAAGTCTGCGGCTCATATAACTCCGTCAATCAATTCAACGATTACTAAACCTAAATCCGGCAATGCCGATAAAAGAGAAACCGTTAAATCTAAACCAAAACAATCATTGGTATCGCATTTAAAGTCAACTTGTACGGAAAGAAAGAGCCCAACTCCGATAAAGTCGTATCTATCTATATCATCTATATTGAGTGATATAGATAAACCAGAAGTTGCTAAGAAACCTTTGATAAAGAATCCTCGAAAGCCATCCGATAGTGAAAATATCACACCAAGTAATTCAGAAGTGTCCGCAGCAAAACCTTCAATTCCAATAACATCAGCAAAACAATCCTCTGAACCATCAACTGAACCGACAACAGTATCTGTGAAAGTTCCATCAAATGATGATTCAATTCCAGCATCTGATTCGAATCAGTTGAAAACTATGAATACAGAACCGTTAAAGAACCCACCACCACCAAGTACTCCTACTGTTACAAAGCCTGAAGCTGAATCCGGCGTTCTAAATTCATCTGACAGGAAAACTCCAATTACAATGTCATTATCAACAACTGGTGGAAGAAAGACACCAGTGTTGATAACTACTACGTTCGCATCGAGCAGTAGTTCCAAAACACCAATAGTTGCTGCTCCAGCTACAGTATCCAATGCGAGTTGTGGAAGGAAACCCTCAACCACGATGTCATTGACACCAAATGCTACTGGTAGGAAAATCCCAACCACAATGTCACCAACACCAAATACCACAGGCAGGAAAACTCCCACGGTGACAGCAGTACCTGCAAAAACTGATTCTGCAAAAACTCCGCCATCTGTTTCAAATCCTGCTTCAAAGACACCATTACCAACGCAAAATCCCAAAACTAAGGTCGAAGTACCTGCTCAAAATCTTAGTACTAAACTTCAAACGCCAACACAAGGTCCTGCTTCTAAATTACAAGAAGGGGCCCACAATGTTTCTGCGAATGCTTCAACGTTAGTGCAAAATATTGGTAGAAAAACTCCGGTATCAAGTCAGAATTCTGTTTCTAAGATAACTGTGGCCTCGTTATCTGTACCAAGTTCTGGTACAACTAAAACACAATCAGTGGCTTCTACATCCTCACCAAGTCCAAGTACAAAAACGCCAACGTTGAACACTGTACCTGTACAGAGTGCTAGTGCAAAAACACCAACATCCAAGGCAGCTTCTGTGTCAAGTTTTGATGCTAAAACATCAACGTTGACTACTCCAACATCTGTGCCAACTCCTAGTACTAAAAAGTTGACTATGGCTTCATCGGCTGTAATAAATACTGCTTCGAAAACATCAGCATTGCCTTCAGCAGCGGTATCGTGTTCTAGTACAAAGATAACAACACCAACGTTGCCTTCTGTATCCGCATCAACTTCTAATTCAAAAACTACGACATCGACTTCATCATCTTCAGCAAGTCCTAGTAGAAAAATTACACCAACACTAGTGGCTTCTGCTTCTGAATCCAATGCATCTGTGAAAACTTCAACCGCAGTGCCTGCATTATCAACAACCACCAACTATGCCAAAACATCTAGCGAGTCTGTAACAACCACTGCGGCTAATACTGTGAAACCATCGTCGACTGAATCTATTCCATCCAAGGTATCTGCTGTTCCGTCCGCAACAACTCAAACACCTAATAGTTCAGCAGTTAGAACACCTATACCAACTTCTAGCCATAGCACTATTGCAGCAAAACCGTTATCTACTGCGGTGACTACTGCGATGAAACCCACGCCAATATTCAGTTCGATTTTACCATCAACCAAACCTCCCCCTACTCTTATATTAGCCGCATCCAAGGTGCCGATTTCATCCAGTAAGACAAATACTGCCGCATCTATGGTTATTACATCCAGCTTAGCTAAATCACTATCGATTCCATCTTCAACTTCGATCACGGTAACCTCGAAATCGCAGCCTCCACCATTGATTACGCTTACGTCGACATCAACCACACCGACTTTGGTTACATCTAAAGATTTGGCAGCTTCTCAGTACATACCAGCCAATACCAAAATACCTTCTTCTTTGGAGATATCTCTCACCAGCTCTAAAGAATCAGCAAAATCATCGCCAGTAACCAGCTTGCAGAAAATGGTTCATCAGAATTTCGTTAATGGTATTCCGCTAACCAATGGAACGTCCAAAAGTAACCACATTATTGGCAAGAAGTTTTGTTCGGATGATATTCAGAAAGTAGCAGTCAAGAGAGCTTTCAGCGATGACAAAAAATCCATCGGTGAACCGGAGAAAAAGATTAGTAGACAAAGTAAAGATATTGTATCCGTTTCTGCGAATGGAACTCCTCCTAAGAAAATATTTTCTCCCAATATCCTGCCCGAAGTATCCATTACATTGAATCCTCATCCTGAGCAGAATAAACGTATCAGTCCGGAGACTTCGTACGATGTATCTTGTTTCAAACCAAACGAAGCGGCCAGTGGGGTACCTCCATTGACTCCTATCAATGCACCCATTTGTAAAAACATTCAAAATTCGCCCATTAAGAATCTGAACAACAAAAAACTAACCAATAACGGAGTACGTATCGTTAGAAATTCTTCGTCTACATACATGTCGAATAAGTTAAAACACACTTTATCTTCGATGGAAAAGACAAATGGCGAGCTTGAGGCTAAGAAGCCATGCGTGGAAAATGGTTCGCATCAAAATGGATTCTTTGAATCGGCGAACAGCCACGATAAGTCTTCTTCTTTTGCTGTAGAATCCGCATCTCCCAAATCAAAATCTAATGAAACTAAAACTCCATCGCCAACATCCAACAAAAAAGAAGCCAGGCACCTGAGTATGCCACCGCTTATCGATATAAAGGCAGCTCCATTTTCAAAATTAAAAGATGCGAAAGCTAGATTACAGTACTTCAAAAATAACACATTGTACGTTAATCCGTCTACTGAGTCGGCAACCAATCCGAATTCGGATAACGTTCTAGATCTATCGTCACCATCTGGTAAGAGCCCGTCGTCCGATAAATCCGATCCTTCTCCCGAGAAGAAAAAGCTTATACCGTCGGTGCCACCGCACATGATACCTGTAACGATGGCTAAAAACGATACGAAATCGTCGATGATGAAAACATCGCCTACATTGGCAAAAATCGAACGTAAACCATCACCTATTGCCAAACTCGATAAATCTCCGGCACGCAAAGCTGATTTCAGATTAGATAATGGATCATCGCAATCGACTCCGATTTCTAGATCGTCTTCGCATTCGCCTATTTTTTCTAAAACACCCTCGCCTATTGGATCGTTACATTTCGGCTCAGCCATGAATTCGACACTGGCTTTGAATTTACTTCACCAGCATCCGCAATTTAATCCAGATCTGGTCTGGTTGATGAGCGCGTACCCGAATGGTCAGTTACCATCGCATCCATTGATGCATAAGAGTCTTAAATCTCCGACGTCTGCGTCCGAGTCTGCGTTTCATAATAAGAAATAGACGGCTCCGCGATTGTCCAGTTATTTTATCGTATAATTATACCTACGCTTATTTGTAAAATTACTTGTCCCCCTCCCCCTCCTCTTTTCGTATATTTAGTTTTATTTATTAATCGAACGTACGATATTATGAATAAGGTGCTTTTTCCTTGACTTAATACGAAAGAGTGATTATTATTAAATGTTGATTGAAAATTTCGATGTTTATGTATACGATGTAGATTTAATTATGTTATTTCCGGTATTGATTCAATCTCGAGTCGAGTCGAGTGGTTTTTTTTTTTTTTTTAAATCACATTACGTGTGTATCAAATTAAACGAGTATACGTATTTTATAACAATTTTAATGTGATATTTTGGTACACGAATCGAACGACCTTAATTTTTTTATAATCATTTTTTTTTTCTTACGATTGATCATTTTTTTAATATTTTCATTCATAATGGATAACGACTTCAGTGTATTTTAATACATTGACAAATGCAGCCGCTCATTTAACAAATTGATTTTCTAGTTACCTGAATTAATGTTTTATGATTACGAATGTTTGATAAAAATCACCGTGTTAATAATTTACGATTTTATAAAACAACGTGTTAATCGTAAAATAAAATATCATGCTTTTTAAGGTACCTATACCTACCAACCGGTCCCAACGTATAATTTGTTATGTTTTTTTTTGCTGTTTTTTATTTTGTTTGTTTTTTCTTTCTCTATTTTTCTTCTGCGAATCAGGAAAATTAAAACGAAGGTAAAATTTCATCGGTGACGTGAGATGGAAAAATATACAATTTTTGTGTACCTATATCTAGTACAAGAAAAGAATATCGATATAGCGTGATTGTACACATTATGTTAATTTTCCGGTGGTTTTAGATTGTTGATTTTTTCTCTACGAGACGTGATTGAATTTTTGAACCATTCTACGTTAATTAGTTGAGACGCGAAGAGAAAACATATAGTTTTTAAGATCGCCTCGAGTCTCATCTAATAAGTAGAACGGGTTCTGACGTAACGTGTCGTATTTTTTTTTCTTTTTTTTTTTACTCGTAGAGTAAGTACATCTTCTTCATGTCTAGTGAACATTTTTCACATTACGCCACCAAATAATTAATAATACATTTTTTATTTTTGAATTTTCGTAATGTGCTAAGCCGTCTTTTTTAATGTAATTTATTGATCCAAAGTTTTCTCGCGATTTTTTTTCCCGATGTATTGAAATCTTTGTGTATATATAAAATGTACATTGTACATATAAATTTGTTGTTGTTTTTTATTTGAATTTTTTACGTGAATTTCTTATTTTATCTATTTATTATTATTATTTTTTTTTGTCTATTGTGTAAATTATTATGACTTTGTACGTAGTTATACTTTGTTTGTACCTAAATTTGCATCGTGTGTAAATCTTAATGTGTAATGTTTTTACGTATTTTTTCGTAACCTCGATTTATAAAATAAAGGTTATTATTCGTATACAAATTGTGTTGTTTTGTTTTTGAGAGTTTATTTCAAATGAAAAGATGAGCTGCGTCTTTATAAATGAAGAAATCAGTAGCAGGTAAAAGGACAGTGGCGAATACAGGTTTTCAAAAGAAGCCGCAAATCTAAAAATAAACTTACCAACCAATGGTGTACCCTGCTTGCTGTCTCCCACCCACATGCATACATACTTTTACTTTTAGGTCATTGATGGAGCAAAATTTTCAGGTTTTTTAAAAACATGAAACATTTCATTCAAGTTCATAGCACATGTACGATAATTGCTAACCCTTAAATGGCTCACTCCTCAGTGCACCTCTTATGCTGAATACCTCTTTACAGATACCCGAATAACGGCTAACGAAGGGGCCGCTAGATACAACTCTATTCAAGGAATAAAACTGGTTGTATTCAGAAATAACGAAGTTCGCGGGTTAAGCACAAACTGACGGGTTCCATGAAACTGAATTTTGTCGTTCAGTTGACATTCACGTTCTCCAAAAATGAACCAGTGGCTGGAGGTGTGCGTAAATTTGGAATTTTTTGCGCCACCACCACCAAAAAATTTAATTGGCTCAGCCGATCGTCTTTTCCCTCAAATTTGAACCATATGCCTGCATCATTTTTAGCATATTTTGAGTTTATTCTTTGGTGATTGTCTTATATGAGAGCTTTTTCTTTCTTACTAAAATTCGTACCGTGAGACTCGAGGCAATTTTGACACAATTTTTAAATTGAAAATTTTTTGATGAAAAAAAATTTGGCATCATTAAATTTTTGCATATTTCTGAATTGAAAATCAATGACCCGCGCTGGTCATCGATGCCTCGTCTGTCATCGGCGCACACCTCTGCGAGCGGTAATTTCTTAAATTTATGATTTTTTATCATTCTTTCTATGATACAAATAAACAATATCATCGGAATGGTACCCAGTGATGGAAGAACCTGAAAAAAAAGTTCTCGTTCACGAACGTTCAGTTCTCTGAAGACGAAGGTTCTTCAGTTCGTGAGAACGTTCTTAAAAAATGAAAGTTCCTGGTTCTTGGTTCGTTCGTTCCTAAAGACTGTGTCGGTTCTCGTTCTCCA
>FIZR01014461.1:0-22756 GCA_900060175.1 Ferrisia virgata | reverse complement strand
TTTGAAAATTCCAAGTTCATTTATTTTATTTAGATATTTCTTAAAAAAAAAAAAAAAAAAAAAGACAGAAAAACATATTTTACTTTTATAACAACAGAATATTTTCTCTTAACACTTGGATAACGGTTGATTTTATATTTAAATAAAATGGTGCACGTGATGAGCAAGTTGATTACTTTATATTGAACCAAAAATAGCATTTCATGTACCTAAACTAATATGTATATATACAGGGTGTCCCATCTCTATATGGACCCCTTTAACCAATAAGTACGCAACACATACCGAGTCTATGTATGTATGTTTGACTGAACCGGTGAATTGAAGGGGCCGAGATATACTGACATGAAATTTTTTTTTTCTTGAAAATTTTTCAACATTTTCAACTTTATTTTTCAGAACAGTCGTGATAGATAGAAATTTGAGTTTATATCAGAAAAGAGATAATTTTGTGCAGAATATTTCTCTTGATAAGTTAATGATTAAACGCGTAACGACCAAAATAATCGGGGAAAACGTATTTTAAAATATGCAATCTTCACACCAGCTTTTGTTAAAAATATCGAAAATTTATTCTCCAACGCCTATCCTTATTATAAATGTCATTGGATGAATCAAATCCGCTCTTTTCAATGACGGCAGCCTTATCCTTTATCTCTCTTAGGTATGAAGTTTTGATCATTCAAAGTTCAAAAAATTGCGAAATTACCACAGAAATTTTTTATTTTTGGATGAATATGAACGCATTGTGAAGTACGAACATCTGAAGGAGTCGGCACCCTTCTAAGGAGATCAAAATAATTATATTGCATCAATATAGAAAAAATGTTTCGTTCCTTCTTTTCTTCAATAACTTATTTCAAAATTTCAAACGGGTATAATAGTACAGTCATTTTAGTTCAAAATCGCCCAAACCCCAACAAAAATCACAGAAAGCGGAAATTTCTTATATAAGTACCGCAGAATGTGTATTTCAATATTCCCAAACTTCGCTAAAATCCATACATATTTTGGCCACCTTGGCGGGGGGCAAAGGGTTGTGAAAATTTTAGTTTTTTGGCAGTAACTTCTTAAATAACCCATGTTGAGACAAAAGTCATCGAGCACCAAAATATGAACATTTTTACTCCTTGGACTTTTTCTCCTAGGTGGCTTGGGGGGGGGGCTGGCGATGCGCAAATCTGTCATTTCTAAAAAATTTTCAGCGACACAAATAATTTTCAAAAGTCTACTTAATTCACTTTTAGAGGGTGGTTGTTTTGCATAATACTTCTCACTACCATGTAAAATAAGAAAAACACAAGAACAACCCTTTTTCTCAATAAGGTGGAGTGAGGCCTCTTCTGAAAAAGTCTCTACTTTTTCCGAGCGTAGATCGATTACAATGAAAAACTCAAGAAATCGGTTCAAATAAACTTTGTAGAGCGTTAAAAGAGGAATATTTTCATTTTTTAATTTTTTCCCGAGGTGATCATTGGGGGGAGTGGGGCTGTGCAGAAAACAAAAAAAAATAATATTAGAAAATTTCTTATCAATTCAATAAGTTGAACCTCCCTATGGTAGGTTCAATTTGGGTCTAGAGTTGAAATTGCTGTAAAAATCGTGTCCAGTACCTACAAAAACTCTCAGAATAAAGTTCATTACATTTTTAGCTGACTGGAATTCATGTCTGCCTCTCATTAGCGTGACGCAATTAATAAAATAATTTTCTAATGTCATGTTTTTGTTTTCTCAAGAGTTTTTCTCCATGACCACCTACAGAATAAATTCGAAAACGAGAATGTTTGTCTTTTGATGTTCTACAATGTTTGTTTGAACTAAACTGATCCACGCTCAGAGAAAGTTGCGATTATTTCAGCAGAGCCGTACCCTTTACTTTGAGAAAAGAGGCTAAAAAACGCTCCTAAAAGTGAATTAAGCCGCTTTTTGAAAATTATTTTCGTTTTGGAAAAATTTTCAAACGTAACTCATTTCTGCACACCCTAGCTGCACCCCTCCCCCTCTTCCATCAAAACCTCGTAGGAAAAAAATTCAAAGAAGTAAATATGTTTGTATTTTGGTCCTCTACAACTTTTGTTTCAACATTTTTTTCGTCAGTGCGTTATTTAAGAAATTATTGTCGAAAAATTAAAATTTGCACACCTCCCTTGACTCATAAGGTGGCCAAAATATCCATGGATTTTAGGGAAGTTTGTGAATATTGAAGTACATACTTTACAGTATCAACATGCGGAATTTTCAATTATGTGAATTTTGTTTGGGTTCAAACCTAAAAAGCTCGTACTACAATTTCGTATCTAATCGAGATGGGGAATGGGACTGTCGCCATTGAAAACCCCAAATTTGGTTCATTTAATGACACTAATACTAACATTAGGTCATCGGGATAAATTTTCGATATTTTTAACAAAAACTGTGAAAATTGCATATTTTAAAACACGTTTTTTTCGATTATTTCGATTGTTATGTATTTAATTATTAACCTATCAACATAAACGACCACATCATCATATTCTACACAAAATTAGCTCTTTTTCTAATTCAAATCCCAATTTTCTATCTATAACGGTTGTTCTGAAAAATAATGTTGAATATGTTGAAAAATTTTCAACAAAAACTAATTTTCCCTACAATTATAATTATCTCGGCCCCTTCAATTCAGAGTTCAGTCAAACATACATACATAGACTCGGTATGTGTTGCGTAGTTACTGGTTAAAGGGGGTCTATATAGAGACGGGACACCCTGTATATGTAAAATTCTTACTTCCAAAGAAAATTCGAAAACGAAAATCAATTGTTTTAAAAAGATTTACAATAACAATGAAGATAATATATCCGCGCACCTACAATCTAGTGCCTATACCTAGCACCTATCTAATATTTTTATCCGCATGAACTCTTACAGAAGTAAGTACATCAGTAGGTAGCCATGCAGCTAGATTACTAAACGTCATGAAGTAATTATACGCCATATAACATGAGATATGAAAATAGGCTAAAGCTTTGTTTTCTCACGTTAGAAAGTTTATTACCTTTTTTTTGTTTCATTGTATGTACCTACCACCTACCTACCTACCTACTACCTACCTACCAAATATACCATATTACACAAAATTAAAATTAAAATTAAAAAAAAAACGCCATAGTAACAAAATTTTTAGCTCATTTTTAAAAGTTTTCTTACAATGAAAATTGTTTTCACCGTTGGCGTTGAAAAAAATTTTTTCTTTTGTGGTATTAACGGCATTAATTTTTTTAAATAGCCGATGAGAAGAGAGTATCATCAAGTGTAATGTATACGTATAAGTTACTCTTATTATCTACTAAGCTACTAGCGTTATTATACGCGTAACCAAGCTTTTAAAATTTTTTTATGCTCGAGGTAATATAGTCTTGAAAAATTATGCGGCATTTACATTGTTATACTAATAGTGTCAGATGTAAGGTGAGATATCAACCCTCTGAATTCGGTGTTACGTTTCAAAATTTATTTTTGGTGAGTTCAAATTGCATTGTCGAAATGATAAACTTTGAAGTAACATTAAACTTGGAATTTTTCTACGAAATTTACTTGTCTCGAAAACCTTTTAAAGAATCTAAATACGTTTATTGGTACGTGTCGTTATTGCAAACCAAAAGTTATTCATTTGGAATGGAATGTTTTCGTAAAATTACGAGAAGCCGTTTTAATTAACCAAATAATTTTAAAGTATTATTTTTCTGAACGAGCAACGAGTATGATAATTATTAGCTACGGTAGGGAGTAGGAGGGGCTGACTATTTATGATCACATGAAGTAATATTATTTTAGTCTCCAATTTTGATGGGGTAAAATTGTATAAATGATTTTAGTGTTATAGGTTTGTGCCTAATTATCACATCAAGGAAGGAATTGCTTACTTGCTTCATACATTTATGTAGCCATTTAAATTCAAATAACAAAAAAAAGTATATCTAGGACCCCTACTAAATCTGTATTCCAAATTCCAACTCCCTAGATTAATTTGAAAGGGAGTTAATACGTGGTATAAACTCAAAACGTAAGAAAACCCGTCATCAAAAAACCATATTTCTGCGTTGTAAGGAGGCGTAATGGATCTGAAAAGTCAAAACCTCCAAAAGGCACATTTATGACATCTACTAAGTCCACATACCTAATTTCAGATTTTTAGCTCAATTTAGTGGAGCGATAGGGTAGGAGCAGCCCTTATTCGAGGTTAATAAGGGGGGAAATCATTATATCTCTCTTCGTAATCGACCGAAGAGGCTAATTTTTGGATATGTTATTCAACTTTGGATTGTCTATTGATTGGCTTAAAGAAAAAAATTTTTGCGATTTTAAGCTCTCATCACCCTCTCCCTAAAATTTGGGCACAACTAAATTTTAACCCGAGATCATCCCCACTCCAGAATGTGAAGTCCATTACCAATCGAAACCTATTCCCTAAATTATATCGATTTTGGTCGGTATAAAACTGAGCAAATAATTTTTTAATTTAGTGAAAATAAATAAGTAAATAAGTATCTGACACGGTCAAAAATGGTCGTAAGGGTCTTCTGCCTCATTAACTACAGGTCGACAGACCGCGATAGCCTGGATTTCATTGACAAATATGACATAAAAAATCAAGCTAAAATTCATGTCAGCTTGTATCCACTTCTGCGGTAAAAAAAAAATCAAAAAAAGCAAAACCGGTCAAATTTACTGCATTTTGCAGGCATTTAACTTTAAAATTGAGAAATACAGTTTTCTTACAAAATTAAATATTTTTTTCACAGGTTTATGAAGTAGGCCTAATGCTAATCGTAATTATAAGAAGTTATGCTATGCATCGACACTTTATACAATAATTTTTCGTGAATTCTAAATTTTTGATTTTTTTGTTTAATTTTTGTGAAACAGTCATATCTATTACTGGTAGATTCTCACAAATTAAGAAAAAAATTGCTTTTCGAAAATTTGAGGAAAATGAAAATAATCGAACGTAAATAAGTCCAATAGAATATATTTTAAACGACAAAAATATTCGAGGGGAAATAACTATTTAAAGCTGTCAATATGAATAAAAAGGATGTTTTTTTGCCTTTTTGGAGGTCTTACACCATTAATAAAATTCTGAAAAAATATAATGTTATAGATATGGGTTTGCCATATTATAAGTATATTTTTTGTTGATCCAGATCTGAAACAACATGTACATATTTGGTTTTGAAATTTAAAAATGCCTGTTTCAAAATTAAAAAATGATCGTAAAAATTTGAAAAAATTTCCAGGGATGATTTTTAAAATGGTCCACCATCCCTACAAATTAAAAAAAATTCTGTCGAGAATTGTAGAATATAAAAATTTATAAGGTAAACGTGTATTTCGAACGGTAGAGATAAGGTAGGCAGGGCCATAGCGAACAACTGGAGGGGGCGGGGTGAATACACTAATTTTTCCGATTAAATCTTCAATTTTCGGTAATTCTGTCACCCATTATCATTATGGAAAAACAAATGAATTGGAGTAGCCAGGAATTTTTATTGGGGTCGGGGGTTGGAAAATTTTTTCCTAGTCCCACAAATAAAGTGAATAATATAAATAGAGTAGATTTGTGCGCATGCCCAAGCGAAGTTCGGGCGAAATTTTTGAGAAAATAGGATTTTTTAACTATTAAAAAGATCATATTTCGAGGTTTTATGAAGAAAAAGGATGGGTCTCAGTTTTCACAAGTTTTTCAAGTTCAGTGACCACTTTTGCATTCTAGGAAAGGAAAGGTTTAATGGAATTTGTCATTTTCAATGCTAATAAAGATTATACTCCGAGCGGAGCGAGGGCAAAAATTTTAGCAAACATGAACAGAAAGCTCGAGAATCTGATTCTTAACGCATCTTTCCCAAAGTTCTTTAAAATTCATCAAACGTCAAATTTTCAATTTTTCCAAATAGCTTGAAATTTTTTCGAATAACTTGCAGGTTTTTTCATCGGAGGAGGGGCATATACAAAGTACATTGGACCATTACTAAATCTGCATACAAAATTTCAAATATCCCCTCCACCACATTAATTTTGAGGGGAGATATAGATGGAACAAACTCGAAAAATAAGTAAAAAAGGGCAAAAAACCTTTTCTTAGGGCTGTTAGGGGGTACAATGAAGCTGGAGGTCGAAACCCCCGAGAGGAATATCTGAAATCCTTACTCAAGGTACCTACCAAATTTTAACCCCGTCTCCCTCAATGCCGTTTTTTAAGGTCAAAAAGGGGAACCACCACGCTTCTCCCCTACTTATCAACGCACGAGACTGATGTTCGAAAATGTTGCACAATTTTTGATCTTCTAATTGTTAGTTCAAAAATTAATAACTTTAGCCATTTTTAGCACCTTGGCACCACCTTAATAAAATTTAGACATTACTGAATTTCGACGAAAGGTCACTCCCACTCAAAGATACCAAATCTGACGCCAATCCAAGCTTACTGCTCAAATTTGACCGAATTTAGACGGTATCAAGATGATTAATAATTTTATGTTTCCGGAGAAAAAATAAAAAAAAATAGTAATAATTGTCAAACATGACCAAAAATAGTCTCAATGGTCTCTTAGAACCCAAAAATGGATTTCGTTGACATTCCCCCCTCTATCCGCCGCAATTCAATAGTCCCTAATAGCTTGGCTTTCATTGATAATATTACATAGAAATTAGAAAATCAGGCTAAACATAATGAAAATAAATAAATCTGACACGTGAATGCTGAAAACCACAAAACTGACTTTTACTTTAATAACGTAAACAGGATTTTATATCCCTCCTTCCCCCCTCACTTCATTCTTCACTACCCTCGTTAGTGAACGTAAAACAAATCGTTGTAAGAAAGTTCATATCGCCGCTGTTTTTGATTGCAAAACCTAAAGCAACATCGCTACGAACAAATTAATTGGTGCAAAAACAACAATTTTCTCAACTTTGATCCGTTCTTCCTATACAACAAAAGTAATTCGAGTGAGCTAATTTTTTTTTTTAGGCTGTTGATATTAGGTCTAATTTTTCATGATACGAACCCAACCGTAGTAAAAAGTTGAAAATTGTGGCCTAGTGTTATACTGTCTTATTATTCTTTTGACCTAATTGCAAAAGTTCATTTGAAAATGTTAAAGTTGGTGAAGTTGTGTAAGTATTTTTAAAATTCTGTGCAGTTGCAGGATTAAATCTTTTGCTCTTTTCGACGCGTCATGAAGTTTTCATTCAAAATTTCCATCACTGAGTTTTTTTATTTTTTTTTATTTTTACCCATCTTTTTTTTTTTCATTTTCCTAGAATAAGGTCAAATTGAGTAAAATGTGTTCTTTAAAACTTTACGTATACCAACGAAACCAAAGTGATTTTTCTTCTGTACATACAGTAATATTTACCAAACTGTTATGATTAAGTACCTACTACTTAAAATATGCTTTCTTACACATTTCGTTGCCAAAGTATACCTACCTAAATGTACCTAGAAATTTTGAAGGAAAGTTTTTTGTTAGTACAACTTATTTTGCAATTCATTATTACCTAGTGCCTAGTTTGTAATCTATGAGTTTCAATTCTCTTCTGACAGAGGCATCAAATTGAAGAATTGGCTTGAAAATTGGCATGTAGATTTAGTAATGGTTCCAAATATGTCTCGATGTTTCGACTACTCACTGTCAGAACATTTCAAGTGAATGCAACATTTTACGAAAATCAAGTTGAATATTTTTTTGCATTTTTGAAATGATATAAAATGGAGGTGAGGGCTCACTATATCATCACTACCCCAAATTAATGCGAATCTGATAGTTTTCAGTTTTTTTCCTTTTAACAATTCAATTTCAAGTTTCAAAATTGTGCTAATTTTGTAAAAACTGCTCCTAGTCCAGTCAATCTAGGTACAAAAAGAACGAAGTCAGAAAAAAATGCATATTATTTTTTTTCGTGGAATATGTCAGAAAAATGTTTACAAACAACATACTAAAAGTCTTCATCGATAGGAAATGAGCGCCACGCACAGAAAGGGGGGCATCTAGACCTCCAAAAAATCAGTTATTTCAGCCCCATCTCCGTAAATATGGATTTTAGCCTCGTGAGAATTATATACGAATTTTAAGTAGATTTAATTTTCTACAACTTTGCATCTATAAATTTTTTCGTAGGTCCATTAGGAGCGACGGGGGTGAACCATCAAAAAATGGTATTTTCTGGGTCACCGCATAAATAGCCATAAAACGTAACGAATATTCGCGTTATGAGTTTTATTGAGCACAGATGTTAATTTTCTTTTAAAATATAAATTTTCCTCGTTCATATTGCCCCTTCCCTCCCCTTCCCGTATTCTTATTTTTTTAATTATTTTCCCTCAAAAACCATAGAGTACAAGTCAAATTGTACGAGTAAGAATAACCGAAATTCCAATCTTTCATCCCTGTTCTACTTTCTCCTTCTCCTGAATCTCGACCCCTCACCTCACAAAAACACGAATCTTAGTTAACAGTCCCAGTGAATTACGTTAAAAATGGCAATTGTGTGTAGTGTCACATCTAACACTCAATTGCCTTTAGATATTGTTAGTAATAATATGCTTTCAGCACCCTCTATATCCCCAAATATTTTTTTGCGAAGGAAAGAAGCATGTAAAATAACAATGCTAGTCAATTTTTGAGCTATTTCTGAGGTTCTCGAAATAAATAAATTCTGAATAGGATCGTAGATAATGTAAAAAAAAATTTGGGATTACAGAGTGTGGCGAGAGCATTATTAATACGTAATTCTCTGCGACTTAACAAAGAAACGTGTTTTTGTAAGGGGAGGGGTCGGAATTCTGGGAGTAGGGCAAGTAGGACTGGGATGAAATATTGGTTATTCCTACTAGTACAATTTAACTTGTACTGTATGGCTTTCAAGGGAAAATAATGAAAAATAAGAATAATGGCGGGGGTGGGAGGGAGAGGAAATACGGACGAGGAAAATTTAAATTTTGGAAGAAAACTACGATTTGCGCTCAATAAAACTCATAATCCGAGCATTTGTTACATTTTATGGCTATTTATGCGGTGACCCAGAAAATACCTTTTTTTGATGGCTCACCCCGTCGCTCCTTATGGACCTACGAAAAAATTTATAGAAGCAAAGTTATAAGAAATTGAATTTACTTTAAATTCGTACATGACTTTTATGAGGCTAAAATCAATATTTATGGAGATGAGCTGAAAAAACTGATTTTTTGGGAGTCTAGACCCCCCCCCTCCTGTGGGTTGCTCTCACTTCTTATCGATGAGAATTTTTAGTATGTTGTTTGTGGACAACTGACTGACATATTCCACGAAAAAACCCTAAGGTGGGAATTTCTTTTTTGACTTTCATCCAGATTGACTGGACTATCTCTCATTTTCACAAAATTTTCAAAGTGTAGAAAAAACATCACTACGTTTTTCTTGCTGATCTTTGTAAAGATTAAAGTGGTACCTAGTTTACAAACTAACTTACTTAGCAGTTGCATTGCAATTTACAAATGGTTCAATTCGAGTTCATCAACGAACTTTAATACCCGTTGCCATTTTGAAGTTCATTGTCATTACGTATACGTTGATGTAGATGACAGGTTTTTGGTATTTTTTTTTTTTTTTTAGCAAATATTTAACAAATGTGGTTTCAATTTGTCTTGCTTCATCTCGTGTAGTTGGTAAACCACGAATAAAAAAATCGATGTAAAAATATACAAAGCTTTCAAAAAGGTGTGACAATTATATTATAGTTTTGAATAATTAATGAAGGGTTTATTGTGATATTCTATTCCATTAACATGACTGCAAAAACCTAAAATGAAATGAAAAAAATTACACTCGTGTATTGGTTTACTCAAATAGTTTAATTTATACCATAATACATATGAAACGATTTTATTCTTCATTTCCAATTCAAGTTACCTTTTTATAATGCTCGGTATTTTAAACCTTTTTTTATAATTCCGCACAATATATAAATCCTGTTGAAATTAAGTTATTCGTTGACTGAGGAAAAGTTTTCGTTCGGCGTGAAAATTTCTATACGCGGTCTTTTTCCCTCGAAGCATAAGGCGAGGTGTTTAATATGTTCACCGCAAACTTTACATTATACTATTTCAATGTAACTAAATTAACATTTCTAAATTAATCCTGGTCTTTTAATGCTATTTTAGTAATGACAAGTTTATTCACCTGATATATACGGGCTTGTATACGTATTAAAGCTTTTGCGAAGTGTGTATGCTGTACCGTTAACATACGTATAATATACGTATAAAATGTCACCGAGCGGGTGCAGATAATGAAATAGGATTATTCTAATCGTCTAATGAGTATTTGCGACGACGTGCGGATTTTATTGTAGGTATGTTGGCATTTTGATCGGATTTTTAATTCTTATACCAAAGGTAAACTTGAAAATTTAGCAGTACCTACATTAATTCGTAGGTATTTTAATAACAGTGCTGAATACATGAATTTTTCTTTTCCTTTTTTTTTCTTTTTTTTGCAAACGTTACGACCAGAAATTTCATGCGTAGTTAAGGTTAAGATCTGCGTAGGTTGCAACTTTTCAAGCTAATGATTCCTTTCCATCAAGTTGATGATAAATGTAAACACGACTTTGTCGAAAGTTTAAGTGTTTGCAATTTAATGTTAGTTTATCGCCAAGATATGAGTTGTCAATAAAATTGAGTGGATTAAGTTGTTGGTACCTACGAAGTACATGAAGATGGAAAAACGAAAAAAAAAAAGAAAAAAAATGCAAACTATAGGTACCTACTACTTTTCTCTACGCGACTCGACGACTAGTTCTGTTCGTTGACGTGGCAAAACTTTTTCCTTGTAGTATAAAATTCGCTTTGAATATAAAAAGCTGTTCAACTTGGTGAATATTTCATATTTTGAAAAAATGTCACGTAAATTTGAAAGTTTATTCTATAGCGAGTGCATTTTTAAAAATGAATTTAAGTAACATAAGTAGAGAAAGTATCGAAAAAATTTACTCAAAATCTATGCAAGTGGGAATAAAATAGAAAACACTCGAACCGTTTACGAACTTATGTGACCCACATTTTCCTCAATTTTACCTTTACTCCCAAATACATCTTCTCATGTACTTGAATTTTCATTCAAAATGTTTTTTACTCTACTACCTTGAACCTGCGAACAAAAATTTTCAGCTTGATTTTCGTGAAATGACCCATGTTATTGCACGTACCTGCATGAGCACTTTAAACAATTGGAGGGGGTGTAGAGCCCGATATTGCAGTGAATAGTTAAAAATCGCAATCGGTACATCGAGGTTACATCACAACTCTACGATCAAACTTTTAGTTCCTTGCATTATGAAAAGGAAAGGACAATGGTTAAATGGGAATTAATTTGAAAAATGGAAAAACCGACCAAAATTCTACTTTTTTGGGACTGTATGGGGAGGGGGCAGGAATGGAAGAACGTGTGAATTTTGGTTTTTGTTCTTGTTCTCGTTTCACAAATGAAATTTTCTGTTGGTAATTTTGTTTTCATATATAGATCTGCAAACTTTGTTCTCATGTTGCACTTGTTCTTTAAGGTTCTTGAAATCTTGTCTCGTTTTCTGTTCTGTTCTTTATTTGGTTTTGTTTGGTTCTCTGTTCTCGTTTTTGTTGGTTTTTGTTCTTCAACTGAACCACAAAATTTTTTTAAATTCGACTTAAAGTCATCAAATCGGTGAAAAAAATTAATGAAAATGAGAGTAAGACCTCGGACAAAATCTCTATAATGTGCTTGAATCATAAAAACTCGAAGAAGTAGCTATAGAAATTCAAAATAAAATTTAAAAAAGACAATGCTTTTTTCCTAATTAGCATTGAGGATAGGATGGGTTCAATGGGGCTGAAAAGTCAAAACCCCCAAAAGGCACATCCAGGGTACTTATTGAATATATATACCTAATTTCAAGTTTCTAGCTCTATTCGGAGGAGAGTTATGCGAGGAACAAACTCAAAAAAAGTCTAAAAATAAGTAAACCGGACCAAAATCCACATTTCCGGATCTGTGTAGGGGTGTAATAGAGATGAAAAGTCGGGACCCCCCAAAAAGCACATTTAGAGCTCTTACTAAATGCACGTACCAAATTTCAACTTCCTAGCTTATTTTGGCGGGGAGATAGGGAATGAAAAGCCCTATTTCAAGGTCAAAAAGGAGAAAACCCTCATAACTCCACTCCTAATTGACCTACGAGGTTGATTTTTGGAAACGTTATGCAATTTTAGATTTCTATCGATTGACTCAAAAAAGAACAATTTTTGTGTTTTTGGCCCTTCAGCATCCCCTTCCCCAAAATTGGGCTAAACTGAATTTTGACCCAGAGACATCTCCACTCATATATATCCATTATCGCACTAAACTGAGCCGATTGGCCGAATGGGAGCAATTTTGATCAGTGTCAAGCAGAGTAAATAATGTTAATGTTTGGGGCAAAAAATAAAAATAAATATCTGACATGGCCAAAAATTGTCTTCGTGGTCTTCCAAGACCCCAAAACCGATTTTGTTAGTATTCTTTCTGTAATAGCCTGGTTTTCATTGACAATATGACATTGTAAAACAGGTTAAAAAGAAAAAACGAAAAATACTCAGTTGTTCTCATTCTTGTTCTTGTCCTTTCAAATAAATTTTCAAGGTTGCTTCTTGTTTTTAAAGAATGGTAAAATTGCTTTCATTGTTCTCATTTTTGTTCTTGTTCTTTAAAATCACACGTTCTTTACGTTTCTGGTTCTCAATTCTTTGTTGTTTTCCCATCCCTGGGTGGGGGTGCTTACTTTGAGAGGGTTTTAAAGGCACATCTCGGACCCCTACTAAACCTATATATCAACTATTTCTGCCAATATCTGCCATACCTCTAACATTGATCAAGAAAAATCATGGCAGAGCACTCCTTTTTTTATTCAGATTTTCCGAATCGTAGATATTGTCAATGAAAACCAGACTATTATGATCTATCGACATGGTCGCTGAAGAGAGGATGTCAACAAACTCCGTTTTGAGGTTGTAAAGCACCATCAAGACCATTTTTAGCAATATCAGATATTTATTAGCCTACAAAGATTTTTAATTGAGCATCCTACAGTTGACCATCAATAGCTGGACATTGAAATCTGGACCATCAAAATCTGAATTGCTCAGATTTCGATTGCCTTAACATTGATGGTCAAATGTTTTGGACTGTTAACATCTGGATCGTCAGCAGTTGGATTATATTCGACAAAACAGTTTAATGTTATGAAATAAATGCTAAGTGATTTTCAAAATTTGTAATGTTGAAAAGAAATTACGAATTTTTTGATAGTCATGACACTTTAAATGAAATTTTAATTTCTGCTGGAGCTAGAGAAGTAATAAAAATAGAAAATGTTGAAAATTTCTTTAGCGTTCTTTTTCTTATTATTTGAGTTGAAGTTCAAGATATTGGTAGTCCGGATATCGATGGTCACCTGTTGATAGCATGGATCTTGATGGTACATTGTTGACAGTCAACTGTTGAAAGTCCACAATTGACCAACAATTGTTGGTGGATCTGGATCATTAAGAGTTAGCAGTCCAAATCTTGATGGTCCACTATTGTTGATCAACTTTTACAGTCCACTGTTGACCGTCAATTGCTAATGATCAAGCGTTGACAAATCTGGATTTTGTTGCACAAAAGAGTTGAACATTATAAAAAAATGTTTACCAATTTTTCTGATTACTGAATGTTAAAAAAACATCACAGATTAAATTTAGTCTAATTCTGCAGTAGGGGGAGGGATGGTAAAATGCTCACAGGCTTAGAAATATATGTCTCGGGTTCATTAGATGACATGTAGTTGAATTATATCAGATGTAAAATCGAAATACCAATAATTAATGAAAAATTAATTGCATTCGTAAATTCAGGATGGAGGAGAGATATGTAGGTTTTCATCCTTTTTGACTTTGAAAATAGGCTATTCTTCTTCTTTTCACCCTTCCAAACTAAGCGAGGAAGTTGAAATTTAATATGTGGACTTGGTGGGCATAGATGTGTCTTTTGGGGACTTGGGACTTTTTTTTGGGCGGGTTATAATTTTATTATTATTTGAGTTTGTTCCTCGCACATCTCCCCTCCAAATTGAGCTAGGAAGTTGAAATGTGGTACGCAGATTTGTGTATTGGTCTTGGATGTACCTTTCAGGGGTTTCAGCTAATCTCTCCAATATCTACCTGTACTCAGCTACCACCGCCTTAGACAAAACATCCCAGAACGCTCTTTTTTTTATCCCACGAGTAGACAGACAATTGGAATATTTTCTTCATGTCACGAAAATCAGTTTTCTTCATTTTGGATTTAATTTCGGGTCAGAATTAATCATTCGACATTGGGGAAATTAATTATACAAGTACCATAATTTTGTTAACGAACGAAATAAAATTTGAATATGTAATTAATGATGGCTGATATATATAATAATTACTAATGAGTCGATGATATCTGTAATTTTGAAAAATTTTTCCAGGCTCATTATTAATATGAGCGAAGTAACTTTATTATCTTAAAGTAATCATTGTAGGTAATTTGTGTGTAAACTAAAAAGTAAAAAGTTTTGAATGCTATAAAAATTTACGACTTGCGTAATTCTTTTTCCAACATCTATTTACGATAACAAATTTCGAAAAGGCAGTATCGGTTTGAACTATTTAACTTAAACTTCTTCCAAAATAGGGTGTTCTTTTAAAAAGTGTAGCTTCATTTAATCATCAAGATACTAAAGATATTCTCTGAAAATATTTCTGAAATAGTTTTACATTCCAATTTTTTACTCTTTCCAGGTAAGATGTAAAACACAAATAGGTGCTTAAACCTTTTCACTATTTGGAAATTATCGTAAAATTCCATGGTTGCATATTCCATATCAAACACGAATTATGACAGAAAAATTCGACTGTCATGTTACAATCCTTTTCTAAGGCTCTCTATTTTTTTTTTTTTATTATTTCGCTTATTTGTTTAGATTGTTGCAAAGTAATATTATGAATAAAGTGAATATATTACCCCAGGGAAAAAGTCAGTATTGATTTCAATATTGCTTTCGCCGTGTCGCGTTGCTCGGTGGGAAAAACCTGGCATGTTTCAAACGTTTTACAGTTTACAATTCACCAAAGAATAATTTTTTCATAGCCTACGCGGAATTGAACACGAAAATATCTCCAATTTTCTGCCGATAAGATCGAATTAGTGAATTCGTGAAATAAAAATAAAGTTTCCCTGCGCATGTAATTTTGTAAAAAAAAAAAAAAAAAAAAGGAAAAAAATTTTTTCTTTTTTTTTTTTATTTTTTAAAAAAAAAAAAAAAAAAAAAGGTATAAAACGTGTAGATTTTTCCACAATAATTCGTACCTATCTGTGAGTGTTTTAATTTTTAAAGCTTCTTTCGTCGTGTTTATTATTAATGCAAGCGCCTAATACCTTTGAACAGTCCACTGTACCATAGAGTCTTTTGATGTAGGTACCTAGTTTATATTATGATTATTTATTTTATGGTAGCGTTTCAGCTTTTTAGTCAGTGATTTTTACTAACCGAGAAATTTTTCGTGTTAAGCTGCGTATCTACAAGTAAATATTTAAAATGTGAAATTTATCCCTATTGAATTTAATAATTCAACGTTCGTAGCCCATCGTAAAAGATGATTTTAAAATTTTAACATCTTCGTAGCATAGGTACTTAGTAAGTATTATTTTAGAAAATATGGCAAACAAAATAATTCACCAAAAACTTATCAAAAAGTTTCAATTTTTTTTTTTGTAAATTATTCATTGCAAGGGGAAAAAATTATTTTCTGCCAAACAAATGTAGAACGAATTCAACTCGTAAAATTAAAATTGAATTGTTATATACCGGTTACCTGCCAACGTATGTGTACTTCTCTGGCTAATTTTTTTGAGGATAAAATTTTGTGGCATTGAATACAGTTCACCTACTAAACATTACCTATACAGCTTACCAGCATCGTTATATACGTTGAGTACTTTTTGTTTACAGAATATTTTACTACAACTTCAGTTGAATTTTAAAAGAAAACATAAAAAGAATTTTTTAAATTCCCAGTAGGCATAAAAGTAAAAAATCTCATGCATTGTATTAAAGAAAATTGTTACGATAAAATTTTCAGTAAAAATTTTTCTACTATAAAGTATTTTCTCAAATCACACACGGCAATGCTCAACATGATAAAAAAAAAATTAAAAATGAAGATTTTGTTTACTCCAATTTTTTCTTCATCTCTTCCATTAATGTAGATTTTATCCCTTGAAAATATAAAACTAACAAGGGACCTGTTTTGAATAGATTCTGATTAAAACTCACTAGTCCGTGTCGAGGAACTGATCAGGTATCCACCATGATGGGCAGAATTTCGCTTTTTTACAATAAACAAATGATGGGGATCACAGTAGTTGCGAAATTACCTAAAAACGACATGGTAAAAATCAAATTCCCCTTGTGGATACAATTTTTTTTAGCTTGAACGCATGAAGTACAAAAACTTTCATAAAATCGATGAAAAAATTTCTTTTTAATTTAAAAAAAAAAGAATTATTATGCATATTTTTGCATCTAAAATGATTATCAGTGGATAAGTTTTTTTTTGCATTATCAACTTTTCCGGAGTTCTGAAAAGCTTATTATTTTCGGGCTATTTGCAGTCGAGTAGCATTATAAACTTAAGCTAATATTTCGAAAGTGTTAAATCTGCCTTTTTCAGAGTTTTTTTTTTGTCATCTTTTGACGATTTTCTTGAAAACTTGGAAAAGTTTTTTTTAGAGAGACGCTTCCTAAAATGGATGAACATATAACACACTAATTTCAGACGATTCAGTACAATACTTACTTCAACTCTTACTCCTCTACATCATAGGCGTGGGGACACCACATATTTTCTCCAGAATTTTTTTCTCTCCCAATGCTTCATAAATTTGAAGTAAATTTCGTATTTTCCAAAGAAAATATGTCGATAAGGTTCTGAGTAAAACCATGAAACAAAACTTTACTCGAGTGGATACTCAGAAAAAAATTCAATCTCTCCCCCTACCTCGGGAACAATCTTGCGCATAGACCTCTTCTGTTTTCATATCTACGTTTTGAATTGCACGTACAAAAGCAACAAAGTATGGAAGATTAAGGAGGAAAAGGGTCTTAAGCTGCTACAAACCTAGGACCCCACATAATTTTAATCTAGTATAGATGACACATGTGAGGTTTTGACATCACCTACAAAAAAGGTCTGGCGATGTCTAGACGTTCTACAGTCAAATTGTAATAGACATTAAAAATATATCATTTTATCTGGGATTTCAGTTTTTCTAAAAGTGTAAAAATCACCATTTCGGAAACAAATGAGCTCAGAATGGACCCAGTTATTCTGCACTTCCCGAACGATTTATATGGAATTTTTGCATGTTTGGATATTTATTGAAAACCCCTAAAAGGGGTAGGGACGGTGAAAATAAGGGCGTTTCATTTTTAGGTTCTTTTCAAAAATTGGAGGCAGTAGTGAAGAAAGTTCAACGTGATGTTATCCCAAAATGGTCTAAAATAGTTATAAATGAGTTATGTGGAGGAAGGCGAGAGGAGACGGGCGTAGATATTAGTTGAAAAGCCTAATTTTTGAAAATTGAAACTCTTCTCAAAAGCACTTTAACCAACTTCGATGGCTAAAAATTTAGATATTGGTTTTCTTTACCACGCTCTTTCCTTCCATTCTTTACTATCTACCCCCTCCCTCTCACCAGGGGTACGATGATCCTCTGACGTCAACGACAAGCTCCTCCCAAACATTTCAACTGAACCCCCTCACATATCAATAGCGTAACCGTACTCGGGTTTCGTGTGTGGGAGCGGGGGAGGGGGGGTCGTCGAAAATTTTTCTTGAAAAGTGAAAAATACCAATATATATTGAGTAGAGCGAGAGAGAAAATTTTTGGAAATTTTCAGCATAAGAGGTAAGAAAATCAACATTTAGATGCGTTTTAAAGCTGTGAATGTTGAATTTTATAGCGTTTTTTTTTCGTGCAAAAATTCGGGAAAAATTGCTCGAGGGTAGGGTTTGAATCTCCCCCCCCCCCACCCTCCCACACTGGTATTTACGCCATTACTTTTTATACGTTTCTCTCTACATGAATACTGAATCTATGTGGATTTCTGTCATTCGCTTCAAACAATGAAGAACTCACCGTAACAAATGTGAGGAAACAGAAATGAATCTATAACAAAGAACAGCTCAAATGGAGGAGCGCTACCTTTTTTCCGTGTGGTTGGGTGACATTTCATATTTTTAATTAAGAGTTTGTTGCATAAAAAACACTTTTTTTTTGAAGTTGTATTTAGAAAAATTAACCAAATAGTATGCCTGAGCGAAACGAGGACAAAATTTTGAAAAAAAAAATGGTTTTTTTAGCAGTAAGAAAGTGCATTTTCAGGTGTTTTATGAAAGTAAAATTAGCATAGATAGAACGATTTTTCAAGATTTTCGACCTAAAAGGAGTAGAGGCTCACACAACCCTCCTCAATTATAGCATTGATTGAGGTAGTAACATAACAATACCGGGCTTCTGAGGGGGGGGGAAGAGGAAATTTACTCAACTGTATTATTTAGTATAAATTTTAGAAGCACTCCCCCTAATTTTCAACGATGAGTAGCTCATCAAAAATATGCCTTCACCGCACCCCAAACACTTCTTATACCTTATACCGCTGACAGACATGAGTGTTACCGAATTTTGTAAATGTCGAGCTGCCCAAGTTGCACTGTCAGTGCAATAACACCACGTTCAGAAATTGTTTTCTCATTCTTTGAAGTTGAATGAAGAAAAATGAATGGGATGCTAAGTAATTTGTTACGTTCTTTTCAGTGCTGATTACAGAATTTTGTAATTCATATTAGGTAATTTCCAATAATTTTTTGAGATGTGGTGTTATTGCATTAAGGGTGCTTAGAATATATCAACGATTAGTATCCGAAAATTTCCATAAAAAGGAACATACGCACCTACATTTTTTTAATCAAGGATCAATACGTGGGATTATTTGAGAAAAATAGGCTAAACATTTTAGCCAGATGGTCTGGTTAGCGAAATTCTAATTGATAAAGGAGAAAACTTCATTAAAAATAATGTTATAAGTCTCATAAAAGAGTTCTTGATATTAAAACCCAAACTAACCTAACCTAATCATTAATCGTGTACGTACCTAAGTTTTAAAATTTCGCTGCTCGAAGCTAAATTTCTTTGTAACAGGCGAATATCGCATTTACCGCGAATCCATTCGGTACGTACAAAGGAGCAAAATTTCAATTTTTTTTTCTACGTAAAATTACTAGAGGTGTATTTCTATCTCTCTGTTTTCTTTCACAAGGTCAAAAGTTCTAAAACTTTCGCTATTTCAAACGAAATACACAGATGCATTTTTCAATTTTTAAAAAGCTTCTTGTCTCGTATCGTACTTATTTTATTTACAGAAAGAATCGTATCTAGGATTTTTTTTTTTAATTTTTAAAAAGAGAGCAAATGATATTTTGAAAAAGTAACATGTATTGAGATTGAAAATGCGCACTGGAAGTAACATAGGTACCAGACCAAACTCTAATGGAACCATATAGAACTTTTACACATGATGAGGTAAGTTACATAGGTATCTACATATTTTAAAAACATTCAAACACGTATAAAAAGTTTGTAGTGGAGTACGGACCTTGCCTCGTAGAAAATTGCAGTATTTTCGTAATTTTAGACTCATTCATCCGCATATCCAACTACCTAATATTTATTAGGTGACTATTTTTACAAGTTCGATAGCTAAATAAAAACCAGAGCAAAAAGTTTACTATTGAAAGGTACTTACCAATACCTATACTCTTTTCAAAATATATCCCATAATTCATACTTTTACTACCCATCGAAGGTTTTGCTGATGTTTCAAGTATGTTACATTCTTTGGTCGAAATACTTCGGAATACGGTATCTAGCTACCTACGTACATTACATAAGTACGTATGTGTAGATAGCTAAGTAGTAAATACCAAGAAGATATCCATATGGATTAGAATACCGAAATTATCATTTTATTCGAATTCGTTCATTCGTACGCTTTACTTTCACACCAGTAAATCGAAAAAATATTTCTTTTCAAGTGTCGCAATTTACGTAACCGTATAAGACGTTCTAGTTTTTCAAGTAGAATGAGTTACTCCTTTACCAAGCGACGAGTATTTGTACAAAGATTAATTTGGCGGAACTGCGAAATTAGCTGCGTTTAAACAGACTGGTAACAACGACAAGATCGAATTAATTACTGAGGGAGATGTACCCACGTAGTAAAAGTATTATACAGATAAATGCCGTCAGGTTTCACGCGCAGTTTCCCATTCACAAACTCTGAGCAAAGTGTAATATATACCCTTATGTTAGCTAATTTATAAAGCTAGTTAAGCTTCTTTGATTGCAGGAAGATATTTAAGTGGATATCAGTGTAAAATTTACGTACTGCATTGACGCAGGTAGTAGACGTATGTCGCATTGATTGCCCAGGTTCTGTGAAGGACATTTTATCTCACATATTACAATTTAGGCTACAACAATCAAATAATACCCTTCCACACAACATTAGTCTTATCAGAGGTTTCTCATCCAAAATTTATGAATGTAATAGATTTTTTATCGATTATTGGTATTTCAACTTTTTATCCGATATAATCCAACTAGGTACATATCATCTAATGAACCCTAAACTGATAAAACTCAGCCTGTGAGCATTCTATTTCCCTCTGCGGCAGCATAAGTCCAAATTCAATCTGTGATGTTTCTCAACATTCAGCGTTTAGGAAAATTTCTTAGTATTTTTTTTTTAATAATTCTCAAGTTTGTTGATGGTCCAGATCTGTCAACATTTGATTATTATTGGTTGGTAGTCAACAGTGGACTGTCAAAAGTTGACCAACAATAGTGCACCATCAAGATTAGGATGGTCAACTTTTGATGATCTAGATCCATCAACACTTGACCATTAAGGTTAATGATCAAGTGTGGACTGTAAAGAGTTGAATGCCAATAGTGGACCATCAAGATCTGGACTATCAACAGTTGACCATCAATATTTGGACTACCAACATCTTGAACTTCAACTTGAATATTAAAAAAAGAATGCTAAGAAAATTTTTCAAAATCTTTCATATTATCACTTCTTTAGCTCCAGAGAAGCTCAAATTTCATTTGAAGTGGCATAACTTTCAAAAAATTTGTAATTTCTTTTCAACATTAGGAATTTTGAAAATTGCTTAGCGTTTTTGACATGGATATGTCTTAGGAGCTGAGGGGTCATTTTGTGAAGATGTAACGTTTTAATGTACAGTTTTTGATGTTACGTTTTTGACTTTTGATCTGAAGTTTTTGATCGAAAACTCGCGATGAAAGATGATTATACATGATTTTTGCACTTTCTGTTGAAATATTATGTAAAAAAATTGAAAAATAAAAAAAAAATTGAAACACGAAAAAAAAATTTATGACTTTTGCACTCTCGATGTTAAAATGTTGACTTAGATGTCTAAATAGGAAAATTTAAAATTTAAAAAATAAAGAAATCGAAAAATTGGAAAAATGGTAAAATAAAAAAAAGCTTAGAACTTTTTGCACGCAAAGAGTAAACATCGAATGAATGTAAGTTTTGATATTTTAAATGTAATTGGTACAGTTTTTTTTTATTTTATTTTATATTTAATCTTTGTCACTTGGGAAATTTTTTAAAATATTTTTAGCGAAATTGGGGTAAAACAACAGGGGTCAAGGTCAATTAATTTTTCTCGTCACTTCGATTCGAAATATTAAAATCAATTCAGGGTCAAGTTCAACTGTTGACGAATTTTCTTTAATTTTCCTTAATATTTCAACTTGAAATCATGAAGTCAATTCAGAGTGAAGGTCAGCTGTTTATAGATCAACTTGAAACATCTTTAATTTTCCTCGACATTTCAACTTGAAATCTTAAAATCAATCCGGAGTCAAGATCCACTGTTGGCGGGTCAACGAATGACGATATTTTGACTCAAAATCATAAAACCGATTTAAGTTTAAGGTTCAAAGTTTTGACGAGTCAATTTAAAACATCTCTTATTTTCCTCAACATTTTAACTTAAAAACATAAAATTGATCCTTCATAAAATAAGTCCACTGATGTTATTTTAGAATGATAAAAATCTGTCCCTGATGTCAGTTCAATGATGATGTTGCACTGTTGAAGGTTCACTAATACCATCTCTAATTTTCCTCAACAATTCAACTTAAAATCATAAAATAAGTCCACTGATGTCATTTCAGGCCATAAAAATCTGTCCAGTGATGACGTCACATTGTTGACAGTCCACTAATGTCATCTAATGATGACGGTTTTTCCAGAATGTGCTATTAAACATCGTTAAACATCTTTTGATAGTCTAATAACGTAATTCCAGGCCATAAAAATCTGTATACTGATTTCAGTCCAATGATGACGTCACATTGTTGACGCTCAACTGTTGACGGTCAATTATTGACGGTTTTTCCAGAATATCCTTGTGCCTTCATTAGCGAACACATAAGAACTAATAATAACTAAAACTGGGTATGAAATAATTGCCAGCATGCTTCAAGACCGATCACATCTTTATACGAGGGGCGTTCCATAAGTAATACCCGAAAATTCATAACTCAGCAAAGACGCA